>PYAF01003201.1:63230-88472 GCA_007407185.1 Glycine tomentella
AATTTTATAATTTATTTTTAATTTCAATATATTATCAACAACATTTTTTATTACTTTTAATATTGTCCGTATTTTTAAATCACTAATTTAGTCCTAATAATGTATTTTAAATAATGTTTTTTAGTCTTTTAACAAACATACTTAGTGTATACTATATTAGCTATACATTTGTTAAATATAATATTCACTTAACTTTAATAATATTATTAAATATTAAACTTCATGAGGTAATATAATAATTATTAAATATGTGATTTTTAGTATATATTTATGTTCTTACTAGGTTTTGGCATAATCTTGTTACTATGTTTGTTTATCAGTATATATACGAAGATACCCTTACGATGTTCTAAGTTAGAGGTATGGAAATAAGAAACAAATATGTATGTTAGAATTAAATTGGTTATTTGAAATTCTTTTAACCCTTTATAGCAATGAAATTTGGTCCATACGTATAATTTTTCTAATTAGATAATGTTAATAAGGTAAGATCGAATTTAATCTTACCTTATTTTATTTGATAATTTCGTGTCAAATCTTACCTTAATGTTTCATGATTTATCTTAGTTTTACTCAATGCATGTACATTTAAATTTATTAAATAAAAATAGTTATTACAAAAATTTCAATACTAAATATACATATAATAAAATATTCAGTAAAAAAATTATCATGTTATTATTGTTGAAAATATCGTTCAGAAAACTTATTTTAAAATAGAAAGACATAAATTTATATTAATAAATATATAATAAAGTGTTTACTTACTAAATTGCTTCAATGAATTACAATATTTAGTATATTTTTGAATTATAAACTAATTGAAAATCATAATTAATATTGTTAATCTTAATAAAATGCATATAAAAAATGATAGGTAAATTTTACGGACGACATTTTATGCATGTTTTCACTCTTCTCTTCTGTTTCTCTCTGTTCGGCTTGGTAGGAATGGATTCTTCATTCTTTCACTTTCAGCATAAACAAAACAATTAACCGCTTCTATTCGACTTTCGAAGACGAAAACAGATATTCGTCTTTTTCAATCTTTGGTGAAGTAAAAGCTTTGTACAAGGAACTGGTAGAAGGCATTTATTCGTGCAGGTTTCATCAAAGCGTGACTCTATTGTATTACTATTACTCTATTACCGACACATAACTTCATCCTAATTCTCTTATACTTTTCGGAATGTGAGGGTAATTTGCCGAATTTTTCATGATAAAAAATATTTTTTTTAAAATGTATATGTAGAATTATTGATAATAAATGAAATTGTTTTTTAAATATATGTTTAAATGATTTCCTAGATAAACATGAAAATTGTTTTAACATAAAATTATATAATATACATTTTAAAATGATAAAATACACGTGATCATTATTATGATATTAATGTACACCCGTGTTGAATGTATAATGATAATTACCATTGTATATATATATCTTCCTAACTATGCTACTTGAATGTCAACCCTCAAAGTCGGATCTTCTTAGTCAAACAACATAATTATTACACTTATTTATTCAAATAATTGTAACTATTTTATCTCCAATTATCTGTAATGATTATTTACAAGTTAATATTTAAATACAATTTATCTACTATTTGTAAGGTACATATTATCTCGTAATTAAATTATATAATTATCTGTTATTATATGTTAACTTATAAACAGATTAATTATCAAACAAAGACTCAACACTCATACTCTATATTATAAATACATTTTCATATTTTGATAAATACACACCAAAACTTTTTGTTTGGAAACAAAAAATAAGTTAAAGAACACAGCCACTTCTATTAGACAATTCTATTAGAAATACTCTAAATATAAAAAATTAAAAGTGTATAAAAAAATAATATACACTGAAATTTATCAATTTATGTTGTATCTTTTGTTCTGTTTTTATTCTTAGCACATCTTGTGCTAGGTTTAGAATGTTGTTAATAATTCTGTTTTGGTTATTTTTATAAAATAAAAAATGAAAAATGTTTTGCATATAAAAAAATTATGATAAATTTATTAGTAACTTTTATAATGTTATCTATTTTAAAAATCTTACTAAAAATAATGTATAATAAATTGATAATATAAAAAGTTTTAGAATGAGACTTTATAAAATTCAAATCATGTAATCATGGCCAGACAAAATTGAATAGATCAGTTCCAAACAAAAGGAAACCAGACACTTGTTGACACATACGATGCAAGACAATTAATTTCCTTTGACTTATACGACATTTTCCATTTTATATATGATTTCCATGATATCATTTCCCTCCATCACCAACCCCATTTAGTAAAAACAATAAAAATGTAAATAATTTTCTCTTATTATAATCATGCTTATATATGTAAAGCTTTATGCTAAAGTGAAAGATAAAGTATCAGCTCTGATATAAGATAAAAGTAAAACAGAACACGGTGAAGTATCGTGTCAGTAAATAAATAAAAAAGGGAAAGATTGAAGACTGATTTCTTTAAAATATGTTTGAATAAATTTTCTCCTTTTTTTAATTTCCAACTGCACTAATTTTTCTTATAAAAAAATCCAACAGTACGTCTTACGTAGCTTAATTTTTAGTTTACTGATGCAGCTTAAGAGTTAAATAATATCATAAAGACGGCTCATATTGGATTTCCATATAATGTTTTTGTTCCTTTAATTTCCTCATCCCCCTTAGTATTGAGCCTTCCTGTTAAACGAAAATTCACTTTAAAAAAACATTAAGTCTTAACTTTAAGTTCCATTAAACAACATTAACTGAATATAAAAGGATTTTAATTAGACCATTACATGCAACCCAAGATGCCAATAAATGAAAACGAGTCTAGTAGTTGAATCAAATGACAGTTAGCGTCATTGATTCTTAAATCCAAGAACTTACGTCATTATATGTATAAGAACGTCATTATAATTAGTAGTATCACAAAAACATAAGCATTAGGTTAACCCACGCCAATTATGATGTTTGACTGGTTAGGTTGGGCAAAGACGAAGGATGTGAACTTTACTCATGCATAATGTCAATATATCCCATTTAATATATGATCTCAATTCTCACTTTCTCTTGATTTATAAGTGTGTATATATATATATATATATATATATATATATATATATATATATATATATATTGATTATTCAAACTTGCTCCTGCTCCATTCAAATCATGGATGAGAGGGCTAAGTAAATCTTGTGGGTACGAATAATCAGATTCGAATTATTGTGTAGGTGAACGACCAAACCAATTTAGGAGTTTATAAGTGCACGGAAGAATACCAAAGATGGTGCCTGATGAAACTGATTTTGACTTATTTAGAAACTTTTTTAGTCAAAAGACGAAAAGCCAACATGGCCTAAAACTATAAATACGTCCTTATTGCATTATTTTAAGTTAGAGTTAGTAGATTTGTTAATTTGGTTTATAAATTCAAACTTTCCTGTCGACATTTTTATAGGAAAAAAACAAACTAAAATGGCTTGTTAAATTTAGAGTAATTCTCTTAAAAGTTGAAATCATTCATGAGCTGCAAGAAGCTACTCAATGTACTGACTTTTGGACAGATGTAAGTAACAAAAGATGTTAATATTTGCATATCAATATCATATCATGGTAGTTATTTCTTGTTGCTGCAGCCTGCAGCACTGCCTTTTACCTTATTATGTTCTAAAATACTTCCTTATAGATGAAACCCTAGATAGAACAATCGCTAACGATTATGAATAAGATGAAAGCCCCACTCTAGATTAAACTTTTGGATTTAACTAGAAAAAAAAAATTGTTTCTCGTAAATTTCACGTACTCTATTTTTGGATTGACAATGGTAAGCCCAATAGCTCTCTCTAGAGGGTCAATCCATTATCTATGTCAGCCCAATGGCCGAACAGATCTAAGTCTAACTACTTTGTGTAAATCATGCACCTGTAATGTACAATTACAAAATCCCAAAAAAAATCATATACAATCAAGGAAATAGAATCAACACCTATCTTTCCGTTATCACCAATATGACATTATCATGCATAGAGATGGAACAATATGTATGGGGCAAAAATGACCCCGTTTGAGGTACACTCTCCTTTAATTTTCTCAATCTCTTTATTTCTGTTTCCACTAATTTGAAAATTGAAATTCTGGCTCCACAGCTGCAAATCTTTGGAAGACGAAAAAGTACCACCGAGAACCTAACCTTACATAGCTTCATGTCATTGGTCTTGTGCAGAACAATTTCAAAAGTGAATAAGAACTAAGAGCATCTTTAGTAATAGATTAAATTAAAATTTTAGATTATTTTTTGATGGACCTTATAGTATCATATAGGATTAAAGATTTCTCAAGATCTTTCTAATTTTTTCTTTTAATAGTAGATCTCAATTTGAGATATTAGGGAGAGAGAAAGAAAAAGAAAATTTATTCTTTTTTGAACAATGTGTAAATTTAGAGGGATCTTATACAAGAATCTATTGTCCATGTTGGAGATCTCTTCACTTTCTTTATGGGAGATTTAGTGAAGATCAAATTTTAAACTCAAGATCTTTGCTCAAGATCTAGCATTAAAGATGCTCTAACAGGACAATCAATAATCTGATTTATGCATTTTAATTACATTCAAAATTGAAATTAAACCTATAGAATTTAAATAAATAATACTCCGTTAAATTATTTTACATTGTAATCAAATCTTATCATATATAATAAGTTAATTTGCTCTTATAATTTACAGTTACATTAAGAATAATTTCTTATTAATTAATTATGTAAAAAAAATTACACTAAAAATACACACCTATTAAACTCTAGAAGATATAAAATACATGATAAAATAATCGGTTGATTCCTAAACTATTTGAGAATTCTCAAGTAGTCCGGCCTAAACTATTTTTTTATTTGAGTTTCTAAACCGGGAGAGTAGGTCTCGGAATTAGTTTGACTTTTGAAATTGTTAGAAAATGATAATTTATTTGCCTTTTTCAAAACCTAAGAGAGATTCAATTTTTTTTTAAAAAAAGGGACCAAGGACCCAGTTTAAAACCTACTTAAAATTCTAAAATTCAAGAGTTAACTGAGAGTTTAACCTAAAATATAAGATAATATGCTACAAATATATAAGAAAAAGATCATCTCTATTTCCTTTTTCTATCCATTTCTTTCATTATTAATTTTTTTAAAATAAAATAAAATAGAGCTCAACATTTTTTTTCTTGAAAGCTTAATAATGAATCAACAAGTTATCAGTTCAGGTAGTTATAAGTTCGATTTCATGGTCTCGGATGAAAAAAAATAATTGAGAGGAAAGATTTTATTAAAGGTGACCAATGAATTTTTTAAACTAATCATTAGTAAATAATTCACTCCAATGATAAAAAAAAAAGTTTAATAATGAAAAAAATAGATTGAAAAAAAGAAGAAAATAACAGTATCTTAGCGGTGAACCTTATTCCACGAAATATGCAATTTTTTTTATTATTTTTACCAAAAAAAAATAAAAAATTGAGAGTAGTCTCAACTCAAAAGGTGTCTATTAGCATGGGAGTGTCCAAGATCTTTAATTCTCGTTCTTGATAGTAAGAGTAGCAAGCACAAATGTACTTAATTAGAAAAAGGCGCGTTTTTTTCAAAGGAAACGAATAACGGTCTCTGTAACTACTTGCTTGTAGCCTCCAATACCAGACCGCCACGTTCAAATCCCGCCAAATCTCGATAGCTTAATCAATGGCGTCCTCACTCCCGCTCCTCCTCCTCCTCCTCTCCTTCGTCCTCTTCTCTTTTGGCCGCGCTATTCCGCGCGAAGCCATTTTCGACGCCGCCGACGTTCTCTCCGATTCAGGGTACGTTTCCATGGCACTCACCCTCGAAATCGTTGCCGAAACCCTTCTTGAACAGTCCCCTTCCGCCACCGTCTTCGCCCCCTCCGACTCCGCCTTCAAGAAATCCGGCCAGCCCTCCCTCGACCTCCTCCGCTTCCACCTCGCCTCGCTCCCTCTCCCGCCGGCGAGCCTCCGTCTCCTCACCGCCGGCACCAGGATCCCGACGATGCTCCCTGGCCAGATCCTCACCGTCACCACCTCCTCCTCAGACCGCGTACCCTCATTCAACAACATCAATCTCACCGGATCTCCCATCTACGACGACGGTATTCTCTTAGTCTACGGAATCGATAGATTCTTCGACCCTACCTTTCAGTTTAACAGTCAAAGACCTAGTGATAAGTCCGATTCCTCTTGTTCGGCGAAGAACCACACGGCGACTGCCTCCGACTCCTTCGACCAAGCCATCCAAACTCTAAAAACCGGGGGATACTCCGCCGTGGCCTCATTTCTCGGAATGCAGCTCTCCGGTGTGGCGGACCAGAGCGGGATCACGGTGTTCGCTCCGGCGGACGACATGGTGATGAACCGCATCGGCGATTTCGGCGAGTATCCTTCATTCTTTCGCCGCCACGTCGTGCCATGCAGGCTCCTGTGGAACGATCTGGTGGATTTCGGCGACGGATCGGAGCTGCCTACGTTCTTGGAAGGATTCGCCATCAACATCACCAGATCTGACGGCGTTTTGATTCTCAACGGAGTTCCGGTTTTCTTCCCTGACGTGTTCTTCAACGACAGGGTGGTTGTTCACGGTGTTAGTGATGTTCTGGCTGCACAGAACAACGCGCTTCGCATTGATGTTGATGATGAAGAAATCCTGTTTGACCCTTCTGAATTTTGAGGCTATGTAAATTTTTAGTTCTTGTAGATTAGGATTTCGTTTTCCGTATGTGATTTTCAAACAGGGATTTGGTTTATTCACGTTTTCTTCATTAGATACCGTCTTGTTTTCAACTTTTTTTTTTTCTTTTTTCTTATTTACTTCTCTAGTGAATACAGATTGACCAAATAATTTCAACTGATGCTAGCTAGCAGTTAGGGAGCATTACACTTATTCTATGATGCATATAATCGTATCCTCCTAGTACAATGATTGATTAACTCATCCAAGGGAAATAGGCAACTAAGGCAGAAGTTCTGGAGATTTTCTCTTATTGGAAGTGGAATGTATTTGTACAAATTATTCGATTGATATATTTTTTTTAATCATCCCCTGAAATTATTTTACCATCATTTTTAACGAATCTTTACTTCCTAACATGATAGGTTTGACAATAGTAAATTCTTATTTGGATAAACTCAATGGATAGTTAATGAAAAAAAAAAAAACTTCTCTTGTAAATTAAAATCAAATTATATATTTCAACTCTAAAAACAATTCTCTCATATATAATTTCTCTAAAAATTTAAGAGCACCATGAAAAAAGTTGAATTCATTTTACTTTTTATTTTCTTCTTATATATATTATATATATATATATATATTAAAAAATTAAAATGGCTCAAGTTACAAGTGAGGTACCAGTCAAAGAAAATATCTAGGCATGAATCAAAAGCTAAAAACAAATTAAAATGCTTTCTTTATATGGACAAAATGTTGTAGTAAACTAGCTTTGGCTATTCTCTTCAAACTCAAAGATGCAGCTTCGCTCCACCTTTGTTTCTTCCCGTAATATAGTAGGGAATTGTAAAACAATAAGAACTCTATCAACTATTTTGTGCAATCTATATTTCACTATTTGCATCTGACAACGGTAAATTTGTGGTGGTTTCTGGTAAGGATGACTTCTCAAACACTTCCCTCCTTCGGGGGCGGTTTGCATAGAGTATCCAGAGAACAAGGCAGAGTAGAACACCAACTGAAACGAGGCCAAGTCCTACATTGATAATCTTGAGGTAATGGTTTAATGGAGGACAGTAGCTTGAAGTGATTTTTGTAAACGCATCCCTGACAAAATTGCAATTCTGAAGGCTAAGTAAAGGTGGAGTATAATGTTCTAATGCATAGCTTTCATTCACCGCAGCTACTATCTGCAAGTAAATCTCGGGGGTCACCCTGCCAACTGTGGTGCAAATGCCAGATTCAGATACCTCACATTCATAGTTCTTCCAAACCTGGAAGGTTTAAACAACGGGCTTAATGAGATTGTGTATATTGTTACCAGAAATATATACTGGAACATGATACCAAAAATTTAGAACAATACAGCAGTAAAACTTAGAGATACTTCTTGTCATCCAATTTCCCTATGGCAAACACTCAAAATAGTGACAAGTTATCTAATATATTTCCATTTATAGGCAATGGCCACTTAGTGTAATATGCATTTCCAGCATGTATGCCAAAACATCAATAATCCTAGGTTTCAAATGCTAGAAGATCATCTCCAACACCAAAAAAATATAAGAAATTTAGAGCCTAACCTCCAGGCTTCATCAAGGTTGGCTGGTTAAATACATTACTTAAACCCTTTTCTAAAAGGGAAGGAAGGCCATATTTGCACCAATCAACTACCCATTAAAAATTATATACAGAAGTAGATTTTCAGAATAATTTCAAATTTCCATCAGAATATAGAGTATATATTTTCCTACAAATTATGCTATACACACACAAATGTAGTTCATAGCAGTCTAATCTTGCTACTTTAAGCATTCATCGGAGTATTCAAAGATTAAAAGAACTAACATTTCTCTCTGCCACAAACACACTTGAATTTTTTAATGGAGGGCAGGGGCGAAAGAAAGCTAGCAAAAGCCAGCAAGTGGCAAAGCTGAATAATCAATTGATGAAGGAAATTACCATTGAAGCATTGGCAGAAGAAACTTCTTGATCTGTACATTGACGCTCTTGAAGCTGAGAGTCAAAAGGGTAGCATAAAGTCGGCATTCTAGGCCCAGACTGATTGTAAGAGCCAGGACTACCTTGTGTTACATTTATGTTTGCAGTGGCATAGATGAATGTATTGACAACATTTGCAATATTGTTGATCACTTGTTTACTCTGAAAGAGTGTTTTGTTTGTGGTTCTCTGATCAACACATGGGAGGACATTACTTAGTGCAGATTCAGTGTGTGGATTTGCTACCCATTCTCCCATAGCCACACAGGTATCAGAAATTGCGCTGTAATAGAAATAATTTACTAATGTCAGGTTTGGTTGTTAATGTCAGCATTTGAACAGACGGAAACTCCTATAACATAAAAATAATCAGATTTCCTTCTGATATTATCAGCTCAGGAGATTTTGTAATGGATTATGTTACAACTTTGAATTGAAGGTGAAGCAGAGGGGATCAAATCCAATGAATGCCCAGAGGGAAACAAGAAAGTAAATAGTTCCCACTAATTACCGCTAATAGATTAAACTGAAATCTATTAGATATAATGGCTTACTTATTAAGGATCATGAATACTCCACAAAGAATGAATGTGGTTGCAACCAGTAACCATCCAGTGATAACAAATCTGCATAACATTTTAACAAATCAGATAGAAGAAAATAACAAGCAAGCATCCTTCGTGTATATATATGGGGGGCATGATAAACAAAGGTAATATCAATAGACCATAAACATAACTTACATGAGGATTGCATGTTGATATCCAAGGACAGACAGGACTGCAAAAAATAAGAATCAGTTATAACCAAGAGTTCAGGAACATAAATATAAAATTAGTTAAATTTATTCAAGATTTTATGATCAACCCATACCAAGTCCAACAAGAGCCAGAAGAAGCATCACAGCTGCCACAACATACAGAGCTAGGCGCCTACAAAATGCACATGGTTTAGCATCATACATGGATAAAATATCAAGTTCTAGAATGAAGGGCTTTCAGATTTATGATTGCGTACACATCATTGAATACTCTTCGAATTTTAACTGAATTTTCATTTGTCTTCTCGGAAAGTGTGCCTGCTGCAGAATTTAGATCCACATTCAGCTTGTCAATACCATCCATGACATCAGATGGAAGAAGAATCTGGGTGACATTGATAGTTTTTGCAAGGGAGAGATACTCTGTGACATTTCTTAGAGTCTGCACTGTATAATCAGACTGATTGACAAAATAATGGAGGGTATCCAAGGCTTGACCATGGAATTTATCCTGCCCAACAGAAAGGAGGATACATCCGGTCCTGTGAGATTAAGAGAATAGGGATTTAGTAACTACACTTGAATTTGTGATGCATAAAACTTCGAGCTAGCAGTATACAGAAATTTCACATGTATTGTGCATAAACCAATTCTCAAAATTTCACCGCAACGAAATGACATTCTTACCAAACTATAGCCATCATTGCAATTTTTTCACTGAAAACTATAATAAAACATCCATGGTGACATGATTTTGAATTATAAATACAGAAGAATATCTGGTAACCAATCATGAAAAAACTTATTAAAGAACAATGTTTCCATATCTATGACAGAGGGGGAAGAACAAGGGAAAATGTGAGGAAATACAGCATCCCGTGAAGAAATTAACAAAGGGAACATGAAAATAGAGTCTTACGCTGCAGCAAATGTGAATGATATAAGCAGTATAAGACAAATCCTTTGTGAATGATTTGATCCTTTGTCCTTGATGTTAATTCCCCATCCACAGCATAGATGAATCATGAGCGCGAAGCCAAATGAGATAAACCACAGGACAGCAAGAATGAAACCAGCTGCACCAGTGAATCCAACTGACTGCAGATATAATGGTCAATTGAAGTTAGAAGAGAAGAATCTTCTGAAGGTAGAACAAACAGAGTAACTGAACAACAGACTCCAAACTTCGAAGAAACGTAATTTCAAAGAGCCCAAAAAACCAAGTGAAAGGAAAATTAAAGCTCAAGATACAAAGCCAGATTAGATATAGACGTAAATCTCCTGCTGATTATTACACTGCAGTGGCCAATGGCCATCATGACTTCAATATGCAAACAATTATAATGGTGGTAAGTGGGCATATAGTAAGGGTGTATTCCGATAAACAATGTAATTATTTG
The DNA here is from genome assembly GCA_007407185.1 of Glycine tomentella. NCBI lineage: Eukaryota > Viridiplantae > Streptophyta > Magnoliopsida > Fabales > Fabaceae > Glycine > Glycine tomentella. The sequence continues at coordinate 74,111 of PYAF01003201.1, forward strand.
CTTATTTAATCATCTCTTGTTACATGAGAGATTTTCTCATAAATTTGAAGTTACACCAAGAAACTTGTTGTAATAAGCTAAAAAGAACTGGTAGGAGTCAGTGTTAAAAGTCATTTTCATAAGTCCAAATAAGCTACCTAAAAACTTCCGAATGCTCCCTAAGATTAGGATTAAAGAAAATATCACTTATTCATCCCACCATTTGAGTTTCAAAAGTTGCCTTAGATACCAGATATCAAGCATGATCTCAATTCACTTCAAATTTCCTAATGATACTTAATATAGATAGATATATAAGCAAGCAAACAGTTAAAATGTGTAGAACAACAGTGTTCTCCATTTCAATCAAATACACCAAAGATCCAGGATGTTCAATAAGAATTATAGGCAACATGCAATAACTTCATTTCACAATATGGAATTGGCACCGAGCATCCAATGAATCATCCATCCATTTTAAAACACGATGATTAAGGAAGTAACCGTGGCACTTACAGCCCAATAATGCTGATCTGCAATATCCCAACCACCTCGATAACGTCGGAACCCTCGCAGAATGTCAGGCCTATTGGTCCTGTTTGCCGCCAGAATAAGAACATCGTCACCTTTAGGCCCTGGTGCTGGAGCCACTTGGGTGAATTCACTCTTCCATGAACCCAAATTCTCCTCTTCTTCTCCTGCAAAATGAAACAGTAAAAAAAAAAAAGGTACTAATTAACTACACTTGCTAGCAAAGCAAAACAAAACAAATGAAACCAAACCCACCCACAAGCCAGTAAGCAAACACCAGGCATCCCAAATTTCCATTTCTCCAATCCTCACAATCAAAAATTGGGGAACACAACAAGATGAAATGAAGCAAAAGCCGTGACACCAAGTTTTGATCTTTCATTTCAAGTCCTAAAATTTCCACGATCCACACAAAACCCATCACCGTATTCAGAAATCACAACGAATGAGAAACACGAACCTATGATAAACTTGACGGGATGCCGAATCGACCCAGTTGGAGAAAAAGCTGAAACCGAGCTCAGAAACAGCAAAATCCAAACCCCATTGAAGGAAAAGGCCTTCATTATTGTGTGTTTGAAAAAGAAAAAAAAAAAAGACTTGACAACGCAAACTCAGACTGCAAAGTAGGTGCCTCACTTCAACTCAACTCACCCCAGCACCGCGATTTTGGACTCTGAGTCCAACCAAAAAGAAGAGTCAACAGTAACACAACTCACAACATTCATTGAGACGGTCGGAATCTGTTAACCCTCGTGCTGAGGTTGCATCTAATTAAAGAACTCTGCTTGATTGCTTTGGAGATTTAGCGGAACAAAACACAGAGAAACTATGATTGATGAGGGAAGGGGCAGAGAGTCACATGGGATGGGGTGGTGTGCAGTGTGTACACAACACATTGATGAATATTGTTGACGCGAGTGTAACCAAAAAGGCGGGTGCGGTTTTAATCATCTTAATCAGCGTAAATTATGCTTAGTTCCGTATAATTTGGGTAAAAGCAGGTTCGCCTAACTTATTTATAAAATTTCACATTTTTAGTTAAATCCCCCCTCTCCTTCATTTTACTCTGCTATTACTATTTTTTGACAAAATTGTTTGCTTTAATTTTTTTAGTTTAGAATGTAAAAAAGTACATTAATTATTCCCCCCTAAGAATATCCTTTTGCTTAAAAATATATATAAAAATAGGTTTAGTTATACAATGTCAAAGCAAATACTATCATTACCATCAAATATATAAATCAACTTCTTTTAAGATTATTCCAGAAATTTCTGATATGCAATTGCATTATAATCATTAAATTCATATTAATAAGTAGAATTGAATTTACATATGTGTTTGTACTTTGAATCAATTAGAAATTATTTTTATAAAACTTAACAGATTTATTATATATAATAATTTATAATTTTGATTGAAAGACAATATAAAAAGACTTTCACATTGTGAATATGTATATTATTTATTATAAGACATATATACTAATATAATTAATGATTTACAAAATGAGAATATTTTTATCAAATAAAAATATTTTATTATAAAAATGATATAAAAAATAGTTTTCTTAAAAGATGCATTATGTTAAACTTGATATAAAGTTAGATGGAGTGAGTAGTTAAATTAGGAGATGATTCTTGACCTCTTGTTCAAGTCCCCTTTTATTTATTTATAAAGGCAAATCATCCGCTTTCCTAAAATGCAACCAATGAATTTCCTTAACCGACACTCACTAAAGTCACTTGTTTTGGCGCTGGTGGCGCCCAATTGACAGTGACCGATTCGTTCAGCGGACGCGGATTCACTTTTCTTTTTTATTTTGTCCATTTCCTAATCTCATTAAATTACAACCCTTACTTTATTTATTTTTCATTTCTAACCTCATTAAATAAAAGCTGTTAGTTGAAGACTTGAAGTGATGTTACTGGAGTATTTGCAAATTGCAACTCATCTCCATCCAATGCTTCAAATCTTAATCATTTTTCTAACATTGAATGATACCCCATCATTCAACACAGGTAACTATCATTTTGTGTGGGTGTGGTTTAACTATTTTAAGTGCAAATAATAAAACCACAGCTCTGAATGAAGACAGTAGGAGTGCAACATGGCATGGGGCACAATGTAGCTGTCAGTGGACGGAAATGAAACCTACAAACAACTATTATTTCTCCTGAAAAGATTTTTATGCATTGTTTCAATAGTTTTTTATATCTATTTTTTCTCAAAAGTATATTATGGAGATAATTTTTTGTTGGAAATACAACTGGATACTAAATATAAATATTTCTTTAGGCGAAAATTCAAATCTTAATTTATAATATTGTGAAAACTAACTCTTTTCACTAGATCCAATTTTATTGATTTAAAAAACTAAAAACAAATATTCAGCTTAAAAAACATAATAAAACATTACCTAGTATGATTATTAGGTTTACAATAGCATGCTGATATCCTTCTTTAGAATTAGGATACTTATTAAGCCCAAACATAATCAATGTAGGATGACAATTAAAAATTTAATAAGAAAACATTATCTACTATGATTAGGTTCACCATATATAGCATCATTCTGTTAAGCTAGTAGCTTAAGATTTGGTGAGAAAAGAATCAGATTAGTTGAAGTGTGGGTCCCTGAGATATATGGCAATGGTAGAAAATTGGCGTGGCTTTCGGCTTTGCGTGTGAGTGAGTCCAGGCACGTGACCACTGACAAAGGGCATGTGGGGCCGTTATGCTTTTTCACATGGGATTCGATGGGCCCATAACCCTACGACACTATTTCATTTCATTTCTAGCCTTTGTTCATTGGGTTGAAGACTTAAAGAAGAGATAACGATATCCAATTTCCATCATCTTCCCTTCCCGTCGGACATTGCTCCATAAATGGTAGCTTTTTTAGTCTTTAAGTTTCCACTAACAATTTTTTTAGCATGCACAGTGTTTTATAATTATTTTTTAACTAATGTTAATAAAATACATGGTGCACAATGTTCAACTTTTATGCTCTGACCAGTTTTTTCAAATTAATTATAAGTTATCGTTCATGTAGAACATTTTATTCGCATATGCATACATAAGAGTGTAAAATCATGTTCATTTCTCTAGGATTTGCTTGAAAATAAAGGATTCCTTGGAAAAGAATGAAAAAAACTCGTTGATTGAAAAATTGGCTTCTATCTTTAATGTAATAATGTAGGAAAAGATCTTATTTATCATTATTTAATATTTTTAAATAAAATTATTCATTACATTCATTATTTATTTTTAGATTTTCATTTTAATTATTTTAACCTTCTATTTTAGAATTTCATTTTTTTAGTTTTAAATTTTTGTTTAAATTTTAGTAAATTATATTTTGAACTTCATTTTTCAAATTTTTAAAAATCTAGACTATTTTTTTTTACTTAAATTAAAAATAAGTATGTAATGTTTGCAAATTTAAGTATGGTGCTTATCAATTTAGTGTAGAAATGTAATTGGGTCAGGTTGGGATTTGGAGTATTTTAAGACCCAAGTCAATGAAAAATTATAAAATGAAGTTGGGTTGGGCTTGTTGTGTTTTGGTATGGGTAATTGCTAAATGCACCTCCGATTTACTAGATGCATCTCTTGTATGTAATTTTGGATTTTTTTCTCTCTCTCAAAATCACTCCAGGTCAAAAAATAAATTATGGGAAATATTTAACACTTTTGAAAAATATTTTATGAAAGTGTTATAACACTTCCAGAAAGTACTTTCTAAAAAGCATTAATAACACTTGGGAAATAGTTTCCAAAAAACATTATAAACTTCCAAAAAATAGTTTTCAGAAAGTGTTATAACACTTTTGAGAAGTAGTTTTCAAAAGTGTTAAAATTTTAAAACTTTCTAAATTTTTGTTTCTAAACATAACATCAAATTAGACAGTTAATTTTGGAGGATTGGATTAGTGGTATGGTGTTATAATTCACATGGTAAACTGAACAATTCTGATTGGTTTCAGAAACGATTCTCATGTCCAAAAACTATGATCGTGTAAAGCAAATAGTGTGAACACAAATTGAGGTAAAGAAAACCATGCACTAGTTGCTACGGAGTCACTAGTAGGGAAAAAACATAAAAACCAACGGTTAAGAGTCAGTGTATCCCAGAGCATATTGTATGGCTATGCATAAAGTGGTTTTGATATATAAACCGGTTTTAAAATAAATCAACTTTAAACCGGTTTCAATAAAGTCCAATCCAATATCCATCCATATTCATTGAAATGAATTTGAATTGGATACGGATTGAATTTTCAAAATCCAACCCACCCCTACGGCTATGCAATATGGGTCGAAAACCTTCATTGCTAAGCTATCTAGTAATTCATGTACCTCACTAACACTAAGCACAAACAACGGTCCACGTTAAAGCCTCCTTTTAGTAAAAATGAAAAGAAAATAAAATTACAAACAGCTTGCTAGAGTCAACTTAACTAACTAAATTGATTCACCTTTAGGATTTAAGGAATTTATTAGCCGCACCTTATCTTCACAGAAATGGATAGTCTTGACTCTTGACGGTCTCCTAGCTTATTGATTTTTTTCTTAAAATGTTATCATACAGCTGCCACATAATATATCTGTTCTGTTTACACTTTCAAAGATATTCTGCATTGTTATCCAAACAAAATGCATTTTCCTAAACATTTAACATCATTTCCAAACACATTAACTTCTTCCAACTCAGTTCTTTCAAAATTAACTACCAAAACTTAAAATAATTAATTATGTTATCTAATCTGAACGCTAATAATAAAAGTAAAACACCAAACTACTTTTAAATTGTAAAAAAATCTATACTTTTTTTAGACTGACAAATTAAAGCATTAAAGTTTGCATTACTCTCTAAATTATATTATTGTATGCATCTTAAGTCAGGGTGAACAACTTATTTTAAAAAAATAATTTATAATTATTATAATGAAATTAAAGAGACAAGAATTCAAATATACAAAATTAGGGGAAACAAAATATACATATTCAATATATTTATTTGTAACTTTTTAAAGTGAGGGGTTGCATCCTCAAATTAGAGTGGATCCGTCATTGATTGTACGCTACTAATACTTGCAACATCATCATATGCAACTTTTTCTTCAACCAACATTGAATGATCTCTCTGAGATTTATATATCAACACTAGCTGATCATGAACAGGTGATAGTATCTTACATGTATTTTGGTAACAAATTATCACATCATCAAGGGTCACTGCTGAGATTCCAAAGTAGCACATGCTGCTCGTAGATCTTCACAAAGACTCAAAGAGTATGTTGAGGATTTAACTCAATCAAACAACTATTTAGATGGGAAATCATGATTAGCATGAGCAACCAAATTGTCCCACAAGTACTTGTAACATTAATTGAATCCTTCCATTTCTTTTCTGTTGTTCTGAAGGAACTGCATCTTGGAAACGAGTCTTTATTTCAACCAGTATCGGATTATGATCATTTTCTGCCTTAGGCATCCGATCCTCATCAATTTTCCCACCATCCATATGCCTTGTGCAAAACCAAAGCTTATTATTGGAAGCTCACGTGTTAATCCTTCAGTGTGCAGTTGATTCACGCCATTTATGAAATTAACAAGCTTCGCTGCCATGACTTCTTCAAGTGACTTCACCTTTACTTTCACTGGCAATAGAACCTCTCGTTGAAGTTGAACATGTCGATCTATACCAGCTTTGATAGCTTCATTATTCCTCCTTCCTCCTCTAAAAGAAAAATCGGAATCAATTTTCCTTTGGCTGCACCATTCCTCACCAGGCTTAGTTTCATTGTTCTTGAATTCTTGGAAGGAAAGAGAAAACTCCATTTGCTTGTCGCACCTTTCTGTCTTGGAAACATCAGTGACAGACAAGCCCCTCCTGCTCCTAAACTGGTGTAGCAATTTGCCATAATAATCTTCTATGTCTGGTTCAGCATACATGAATAACCTTCTCTTGGTTTGAGCTGAATCTAACTGAACGGATATGGCATTTCCCTGCAACTGAGAGGCTGGAGTGTGTGATTGTATTGCAGGGATAGCAGTGGCAGAACAGGATAACTAGTTGCAAAACCTAAAGCAGCTTCAGTTGAAACAATCCCTTCATCACTTCTGATCTCAGTTGGGATGTTGGAGGGTGTTCAGGTCATTACAGCCACTAATCCAGCAAGTCTGTGAATTGTGGTTGGAGTGAAGTACTACTTGTGCTTCAGTTCACGTTTTAAGAGTTAATTTTAGTAATGTGAGACTTGGGAACTCCCGTAATTATAGTAAGTATTGAAACCTTATTGAAAGGGAGCAAGTAAGAATTGGAATTCTTAACCAGCAAGAAAGGTAAAATCATTGAAAACAAAAGCATAAAAAAAGTATGGAATCTTAGTACCAAGTTTCAAGGTAGACAAATAAAACAAAAGGCATAAAAATCAGAAAAAGCAATCCCTGGATGGAGACTTTTAGAAAAGCATTCTAGTGCACAGTTTTGATAAGATATATGTGCTTTATTCATATGTTGGGTATGCTCAAAATACAGATACATACTTGCACAGAGGTATCTAAACCAAAATTCAAAGGATGAATAATCAAGGTCTTATTATCAAAGCAAGTTATCTGAAGACAAAAACTTGTAGATATTACCTAATACAATATACATGAGTCTAAATGTAGATATGATTATCTTCATCCATAGCGTTAGTCAGGATAAAAGGGTTGCTTGGAAGAATAAAGGGAAGACCAAAGAAAAGTTAGTATTGAAAGTCAAAGAAGTTAGAGTGGACTATTAAATAGGGAACTGTAAGTATAGAGAGATCATTCGGTTTTAGTATTAGTTTTGGAGAACAGAGCATTAGCACAGTTGTGAACAGAGCAACCCTTAGTGAAGGGGAAACCTTCAGAAGGAGAATTCCTCCTATGTTTTTGTTAGTAATTCAATCACCAATAACAGAAGCATTTTTGTCTTTCTCCCTTCTCTGTTTTCTAAGTTACCTTCCCCAAAACATCATATATTCTGTTTATGGGCTCCTACCACATAGTAGAATAAAATTGAATATGTAGCACAGAAATAGAAACATTTCATAGTTGTTCTGCAATGTACGTTAGTAGCAAGCCAATATGAGAAACAAGCATACAGGAATCGAGAACATCACAAACATGAAGTAATCCCATTCTGTCTTGTATTGAAGTCTGAGAATTTCCCATTCTCCAAAATACTGACCCAAAGATAATTGCCAACGCAATTAAGATCCTTGCTCAAACCTTTTTTGTTGGTGGTGGTGCATCACAGGAAGCCTAGTCAGCCAGAGAATCTTGAATCCAATGAATGAGCAATGAATTTCATTCTCCATGTGTTGTTTATCAGACTCAGAGGATACAATAATTTAACTCTTAAGGGCAACTTTGCAGTTTTCAATCTGTCTCCAAATAAACCACAACAGTAATTTTGGCAACTGCCAGTAGTGTGTCTAACAGCACTAACTCAAAATAAAATCCACATAGTTCAGTAATTGGATAACCATGAATTAATAAGATGCAGTATATTCTTATACATTTACACAAAAAGTATATTATGTTACAGGATCTGTATAAATTTAAGAAATCACAGAACAGAGGCCACAGGGTTGCTTAGAATCTTCCAGCAGAAAAGTGGACTAAAAGAAAAAAGACCAGCTCTCAAACCAGTTCAAGATTGCCTTGGATCCTTTCAATCCTTACAAAGAATGTCAGATTTACCTCATTATGGGAGCAACCCAATAGTAAAAGCCAAAGCACTAACTAAATTCCATTTTCATCAGACATCATTGCATTACTTTATGGTTGGAACATTAGCCTTTTCAAATAATATGTATTCCAGATTCAAGATATTCATGATGGAATTTTTACTTCATCTACCTATGGCAAATGAAGGAAAACGAATATGTAAGCATTGTTTCTAATATGGAAAATATCATCGTATGGAAAATAACAACTAGCTTCCATTCTATTGATGTTTCTCTGATAAAATAACAAGTATAATCAATCATTGGAGAATTAGGTCCTGTAAATAGAAGTATTGCTAGTTATTAACACAGTTAGTCTGATCAAAATGTGAAGCTGTGTATACAGTTCAACTCTTTTTTCATGGGGGGTGAAATCAATGCCATAAGTACAGAACATAAATATAAGAAAGAACAACCAATCCATTTGAAAGTCAATGAATGGATAACTATATTTCTCTTTAGCGCATTAACCCCAGCAACTGATCACTACACAAGTGACAAGCTATGAAAAAGACAAATAAAACATGAATCCTTGTTAACAAGAGTACTTCCAGTCAGGTAAGATACAGACTTTTACTATTAATCAGGTTATTTAAGTCTATGCAACTGGCTAAAAACAATTTCTAAATTGAGAATTTGAGAACACATTAACAACAAAAGAGAAAGTAATTGTGTGCAACTATATAATAACTAAGTGTGTGTTTGTATTTCCGTCGATTTCAACGTAACACCAATCAAGCCCTCCCCTCCTACGTTTCTGGCATCGGAAGCAGGAGTATAACGGCTTTCCGAAAACAGCCGAAGTGCCCACTTGGCTATCATGTATCACCCATAACCAATTTCCTCTCACTGTGGCAAGCGTTCCAATCAAAATAAATTCTACCTAACATTTTGCCAAAATACATGCAAAAGCAATTAACATTTTCTTCAAGATGACACACGTATGAAGCTACATGACTAGAATTTTTGGAAATTCATTGAGAATGGAGGAATCAAGTTTGTCGTTTGAGATGTGGAAGCTATTAGCCTTTGAACATTACATCCGAAACGAGAAACCAAACTTGCTAGACATCAACTGAAACATGCTATAAAACAAATACACTAACCCTGCGCTTGGTTCAGTGTATAAAAGATTGATTGATGCAGAAGCAACCAATATTTGCTTCAGGCTGACACACATATGAAGCTACATAATAACACCAACCCAAACACACTGTAAAAAAAATCGGGCAATTCAATAACAGCAAATCAAAGGGGAAGGCCATGAAAATTTGAATTTGATAGATAGATTCAATATGTTAAAACACTGTCAATTCAACAACAAATTGTGCGGACAACCGATTCAGCACCACACAACAGCCATTGCATGAGATCAATACTCATCTCTCCATTTTTCTCTCTGCTTGCTCAAACTAAATCCCCCCCCACCCCTCCCTAAAAAAAACAAAACAAAACTACCGGAGAATTTAGAAACTTTCTCCAACATTTGTATTGAATAACAAAAGGATTTCATCAAAATCCCCCCACCCCCTTTGCCCCCCCTGAATTAAAAACCTTTACTGCTACACCATACAAAAGGGTTAGAACTTAGAAGGCCCATGTCAACCTTGACCAATTAACCTGCCTTCATTCTCCTAACCACCACCAACAACTACTTGTTCTTCACCGTCAGCCCTAGCTCCCCTGCAACAATAACAGTGGTAGCCATATCAAGAAACATGCCATGCTCCACAACTCCAGCAAGCTGCAAAATTGCATCACTGGCAGCCTTCAAATCCCCAATACTCCTCTCGAAATACAAATCCACAATAAAGTTCCCATTATCCGTGACATAAGGCTCCTCCTTCTCCCCGAAAGTCCTAAGCTTGGCAAAGCACCCAGCCTCCTGAAAAAGCTTCTGCAACCTCGCCGCGGTGAACCTCCAACAGAACTGAATAACCTCAACGGGCATGGCCAAGCCGCTACCCCCCAAATAGTTAACGAGCTTGGACTCGTCGACGATGACAATGAACTTCTTGCAGGCGCCCTCGACCATCTTTTCTCGAAGGAGGGAACCGCCGCGGCCCTTGACGAGGTTGAGGAAGGGATCGACCTCGTCGGCGCCGTCGATGGCAAGATCGACGGTGGGGTGGGCGTCGAGATCGGAGAGGGGGATGCCGAGGGAGAGGGCCTGGTCGTGGGTTTTGGTGGAGGTGGGGATTCCGACGATGTCTTTGAGTTTTCCTTGGCGGAGGAGCTCGCCGATGCGGTCGACGGCGTGCTTGGCGGTGGAGCCGGTGCCGAGGCCGAGGACCATGCCGGACTCGACGTACTCAACGGCCTTGTAGGCGGCGATTTTCTTGAGGTCGTCTTGGGTGAGGATGACGGAGGAGGGGGAGGAGGGGTGGAGGAGGCCGGCGTCCATGGCGGCTTTCTCGGTGGCGATGAAATGCGGGTAGGGAATGGCCATGTTGATGCTAATGGGTCCTCGAAAAAGGTTGAAACTTGCCACGCCCTGAGGTTTAAATTGAATGTATGGTGGAGAATGGAATGAAGACAAGAGAGGAGGGAATGGGGATGAGGGGGGTATATATAGAGATGCTTCAAACACTGCGTTTTTGTTTGTGTGTTTGAAGGGGGATTTACGTGTTTCGCGCGGGCCTGGCCTGGGAAAGAGACACAGAGTCAGAGACAGAGAGAGAGAGAGAGATTCCACCAACACAACACCAAGGAAGGAACGCAGCCAAAGGCATGCAGGTTCCGACTTTTTTTCTCCACACAAACCTAAAAACTAATGTATTTATATAAGTTAACTTGTGACATCTGAATGTGATTCTTCAAAGAATGAGGGATCAATTTAATTAAAGCTTATCTTTTTTATATACTATTACTTTTTTTGGTTGAAATATTGTTTTAACCATTAGCATTGTTTTATATGAGAAATATTGTTTTATTGTTTAAAATTGGTCACGTAACAAGCCAACAATGGCATATCATTTGTTTCGATGATAAAGAATGTTAAACAATGTTTTTTTAAGTTAAATAATTCATATAAATAACTATGGAGCATGTAAATTAACTAATGTGAAATTATTTCATTTTAATTAATGATATTCATTTCAAGTTTTAATTTAAAAAAATTGTCTCATTCATATGAAGTTGGCTTTTAACAATCATGGTATAGAACAATACCCATGATTAATTGTTATTTGGTATAAAGCTATTGGCACGATTTTAACATGGGCCACTAAATCATTGGAGCACCGGCGCAGTGAACCATTCAATAGCATCCATTGACCATTTGACTTGACATAGCATCCTCAAAAATGAATGGCTCCGACGGTTGCTAAAAATATACTTTTCAAAAATTTGTCTTCAATCCTTAAGTAAACATACTTGCCTGTGAGGTGCCTACAAGCATTGAGTCCCTGCTCCGCCGCCACCAACCATGGCGGAGCATCACTGTTACCGTTGCTGCCTCCACCAGCCACAAAGAAGAAACAACACTTCAACGGAAGCTAAGGGAAACGATACATACAATATATACTTAAAAAGGACTATTTCATAAATAAATTATTATTTTTCCGTCAAAAACAAAAAAAAAATCACGATTAGATAACAAATAATTAACTGTAAAAAAATAAAAAATAAATAAAACGTATAATTAATATTCCTTGACCACTACTGATCAACAGATTGTTATCATGTTAATCCTTATCTTTACCGTAAAACTCGCCAATATGTACATTTAATCTAACATTGCATGTGTATTTTATTTTCACTACTATTTTGTATTCAGTTTAAAAATAAAGATTTTGTAAGAAATAATAACAAAACATCTATATTTATTATTATTATTTTTTCTTTTTTCTAGCACAAAAGTTTAGGTGAATTAATTTTATGGGTCATTGAATTAGGAGAGACCTAACACTTTAAGTACTATTATCTATTAACAAGATCATCATATTGGTTACAGAAATTAAATTTACATCTTTTTGAAATATAAATTCATTTTTTATCAATTGAATCATGTTGATATTTTATTATTTATTTCCAAAATAAATATTTTTCGGGGTCGATCCACATATCGAAAGGAAATTGTAAACCTTGGTTTGTATTAAATGCTGTCCAGTAAAGTGTTTAATGTTTAAAGTCAAAGAGGAATTTCTTTTCTAAATTCTCCCGTTTTCTGCATTTGAATGGACGAATTGAAATTGTTTGGACTTTGGATTCGACAGGAATAGGATTATGTTAAATTCCTAGAAAGTTATTTTTAAATTTTATATTTGACCTTATCCTTTGGACAACGTCTAATGAAATCAAAATTCAGTTTCTGTTATAAATAATGGATAGATAATTTTTTTTTACATGAATTGATTGATAATTTTATTTTTAAGTATATGATTAAAAAATTTATTTTCGGGTCTTTATATACAAAAATACTACTTGTGAACAAAAATCAATATTAATAGAGTTGTGATAAATGTACAACAATTTATATAATATTGTATTTTTTGTGTAAGTTTATTTTTTATCTTATCATTTATTAAAATTCAAATTCAAATTTTTCTTCCTTTTCTTTCTGTTAGTTATATATTTTGTTATGCAATTTATTATATAAATATCATTTTTATATTAATATTTCAAAATAATCTTTAAATTTCAAGATATTCTAAAAAGGGTATAAAAATATTTTTACTTTTATATCTTGGCAATGATGTAGACATCTAGTGATAAACTAGGCGTGAAGCTTGCTTTTCTTACGAATCTTCGCATATCCCTAGTCAACGAATATCCCTTCACTTACGCCATATGCCATCTGATTCTGTTTTTCAAAAGAAAATATTTTAAATTTTTAAATGAAAAAAAAATGATTATATAAAGTTTTATGAGTTTTCTATGCATTTTTTAAAATATCAGTTGATTTAAATTAAAAAGGATACCTGTGATATTAAAAAAAAAATGTATCTAAAGAAATTTAATCTCCCGTTAGCATTATAACTTATTCTTGTAAAAGCTTTTTATTCTTCTCTTTCTCTCTTTTATTTGGAATAGATTCTTGGCATTCTTAGGCTATGGTGGCTAGAGTGAGGTCCAAGGGCACTTTGCTTGTTTCACTTTGATAATGACCTGAGGCGTACAATTTGGCTCGTTCCTTTAAAAGGCGCACTTTTTTTATAATATACTTTATTTTTCAGGGCATCTTCTTGGGATTGGTCAATTATTTGGGTCCTCAGCTTGGATCTCATCTTCGGTGGGGTGAGACAATCCAAATCTTCTTTTATCTGCATTTTCTATTTCACCAAAAACAAGAAAAAGAAGGGGAAAAAGAAAGTTTATCTGCATTTTCTAAGGTGCAGAAATAATCAGAGTTTGATATTTGGCAATTCGGAGTTGGATTGCATGTCAATGCAAAAATAAGATTTGAGTAAGATATTAAAGCATACTTTTTTTTTTTTTTTTTTTTTTTTTGTGAAAATGGCCTAAGGCCAATCAACAAGCTAGCCATCTAACATGAGCAGTAATGGCAGCATCCACAGAAAAAGGAATCCGAAGAAAATCAGGTGAAAACAAAAAACACAAAAGCAGAACTTAACTTATATATATATATATATATATATATATATATATATATATATAAACTAAACTTAACTAAAACATCTACGGCAGAATTTGCCTCCCAAATGCAGAACTAAAGCATTTTTGTTTATGTGAAGAGGGTATAAGTTATATCAATTTTATGTGATGAATAATTGTAAATAAAACTTAATTTTTATAAATTCGTCAGCCAAATTATAATTATATATTACTATTTTAATTCAAATATATATTTTATCTTCAAAATTTAAATATGCTTCTAATATACATATTACATATTATTTTATACTTTTAATGTTAACTAAATTTTTTAATTTAATTTCTCATTTCTTTCAATTTATCATTTTCAACCATTTTAGTTTTGATTCAAATTTGAATATTTTAAAAAATTATAACAAATTAAAAATAATAATATATCATGACACAAATTATTTATCATAAATCTAAAATGAAAAATAGACTTTAGATTAACAGTGTAAAATATTTTTTTATTTAATCGTAAATC
>PYAF01003201.1:95809-109767 GCA_007407185.1 Glycine tomentella
ATATTTTTATCTTAATTTATTTTATGTATTTTATAAAATTTTGCTATTAAATATTTTGTCCTTTACATTTCATCTACCTTTTAAAAATAATACTTTTTTTAAAAGATATTCTATAAGACATACGACATACAATTTTCTTAACAACCTTAAAATAATAATTAAGAAATTAATTAATGTATTATCAATTACAATAAAAGAAATTTGAATAAAAATGTTACAAAATATGTTTTTCAATTATTACTCTTATATTAAGTATAGATGGATACTGACCACTACAAATCCAACGTGCAATGATTAATGGAGTATATTGAGATGTGACATTCAATTGAAGGGTCAAACTAAATATATTGTACGACTGCAAAATTGACGTGCAATGATGTACTGATTTTAAGTAAATCAACAAATCTTAAAATTTTGATCTAACGGTGCACATCCATTCACATTCATTTTCGTAAATTACGCATGACTTTATCTTTAGTACCATAGAATCCGTCTTATTACATTTAAAAGATTCACTACCTATCAAATGAATGTGGTTGACACAGTTTAATTTAACATATGACGGAGTCTAGGGTACACCACTAAAACTCGTGTGTAAAATGCGAAAGAAAATCGTGGCCGTTGGATTGTTAGATTTTTATTTTATTTTACTTTTTTTTTCTTTTTTTACTGCCATTTACCAAAAAGGCCTCATCTCTGCATCGCTCCGCACCACCAAACCCACACCGACATCACCTTTTAGCCTCTGCAACACCGACACCACCTTCTCCGATCACGGCGGCAAGGTCAATTCCGAGGTTCTGTTGTTGTTGTTGGCTTCAGTAGAGAGGGTGGAGGTTGTTGGTGGTGGCGGAAGCAGCGGCGTTGGGGTTGTTCATGCTGGCAAGCAGAATGGATCTGCCCCTAAAACCACCTGCCCCTGCGAAAAACTCCGACGCACCACTGCCGCCAGGGAACCCCGGCGATGACATTCTAGGATTCGGTAGCACCGGAAAAGTCAACAGATATTTTCATTTGATAATGTCTCAAGCAAAAAAAATCAGAATACAAGTAAAGAAAAAGTAAAGAGAGAAAGAGCAGCAATCTAAAGAATCCAAAGAATAGGCAATAGCAGCGGGCCAAATAATCCTGTCATGTCATTATAGCATAGGGTTTCAATGAAGTTTTTTTACAAGCGTAAGGAGTAGGGAGCTTTGAAATGGCTTACATGCTTCTGAAACGTCCTCAGAAGAAAAATGTTACACACACACACACACATTATTCCATGCCTACTAATATGAATGGTTTCACCAAATACCAAAATCAGCAGCGATTGGGCCAATTCAATGTAGACAAAAATGTGCAGGAAACGGTCAACAAGTTTGAAATGACAGCTTAAGGCTTAGTGGTCACCCTTCTTCTCTCCCGTCCACTTGTTCGACATTGGCAGAGGGCAACGACAATGATGGAAATGGGGCTGGAGCGGAGATGGGAATGGGGTTGGAGAAGAAAGAGAAAAAAGAAAAAAGGATAGAAAGGAAAAATGAGGCAAAGAAAAAAAAAAGAAACAAAATTAAAAAAATAATCGTTTGATGAAAATTAAAATCGATCCAACGATTACTGATTACTTTCATAAATTACGCATAGATTTTAGTGGCGTATCCTAGACTCCGTCTTAACATATAACTAACATGAAGATTAACCTAATTGTGAGTTGGTCGTTCATATTGTCATAAAAGTAAAAGAAAAAATTACCTCGAAAGATAGAAGAAAAACAAGAAAGGAAGTGAGTGAAAAGACAAGATGTGTGCACAAAAAAGATTATCTTGATTTCTTAATTCAATCAGTCATAAGTCGAGGCCATGAGACTGTGAGTGAGACTACCTGATAAGTCTTCTGAAACATCAATGGCTATACCACCAAAAAAGTTTCCCAACTTGACAAAAAAGTACCCAGCCCTTTTCTTCATTAAAGTTGTGTTTTCTTGGAGTGAGCCAGTTTGGTGGACTGAGTCCTGACTCAGAAAGGGTTATTAATTTTTTACACTCATAGAGTTTTCTTAAATTGAACAATATGTCCGGTTGCCAAAATTTTGCCGAGAATGTCATGTGATGTAACTTGACTAAGTACGGATTTTACAGAAGGGAAAATATGAACCATTTAAGAATGAAACATATGGTTGGTAAGCAACTAGGTTTGGCAATAAATCAATTTCTAGAAAATAAAATTACTAAGTTGAAATCAATGTTTGGCTTTGAGAATGAACCAGGTTAGTTGAGTATCTTTTTCTGACAACAAAACAGTCTTTTGATTTGCGTGACTTTCAAGGATTTTTTTTTTACATGTGACTTTGAAGTTTGAGTTGGGACTTCCATCACGGTAGCTTATTATTTTCATCTGTATTCAATTAAATGCATGTTAAATCTGTAGTTTTATGAAAGATCTGCCCTAGATTAATTAATTAAAGGGTGTCAGCCAAATAAATTTGGGCTTTTGAATTTTTCTTTTTCATATTTTTAAAGTCTAATCAATTTGCATATACCATATACTGTGCCGATAAAAAAAAAAAAAACATATACTATGCAGTACACTTCCATGATGTAACTACTCAATAATGCAGTGAGCGCCACTGCCCACGAAATTAAATAATAATAAAAAATACTACCTATGAGATTAAAAATGAATTCTGATTTCACGTGTGATTCTACCATGGTACAAATAGGGTGTACGAGGCATAGCCGCATAGCTGTAAAAAAGACCCACCTTAAGTGGTGCAGAGAAAATAATGGATTTGGTTATTAATTTATAGCCGTTATGGTAAAATAAATAAGAGTATTTTAAAAAAAAATAATCAATGCTTGTCACATATATATTGTATTAGAAAAAAGATTATATACTTATTATATAAAATAATTTTACTTTATCATCTAATAAAAAAATAATATTTATAATAAATTTGTTAACTTTATCAAAATTATTTTATCAACGATAATTTGTATTAAATGATTATCATTAAACTATTTTACATTATCATCCTATTATCATTAAACTCATTCTATTTCCTCTTATAATCTTATTTGCTTCTGTGTAAGTTGTAACTAGCTACGTGACAAGTTGACGAGGCCCTTCTTCTCTAATAATAGTACTTTGCAAATATCAGACTGGCCTGCATTAAAGAAAAAGAAAGAAACATCCCAGCCATGAGCCACCTTCTTTCAGATTAATTTCAGATTATAATTTCTTTTAGCTAGGAGATAACAATTAGTGTTTTATTTTATTTTCATGTTTCTTTTTTCCCTTTTATCCGGATAACAGGCAAGGAAAAGATAGCAGGGAGGGCACCAGGAGTTGAAACTCTCGATGCGGTTCGCAACGCACAATAGCATCCAGTTGCAGCAATACCAATTATTTATGTGTTTGGATGAGTGTTTTAAAAAATTAATTTTTAATTAAATTGATTTTATAAAATTAATTTTGATTTAAATTGATTTTGAAATGATGTAATTTATGTTTAAATATTTTAATAAAATTTATTATAAAATTTTTAATTCAATACAGAAACTACTCAAAACTACCTTAATCCATAATCAATTCAAAATTCAAAATCAATTTTAAATTTTTCTTCAATATAAAACCATATAAAAATGTACTTAAAATTAACTTTAAACTCAGAATTAATTTTTTAACGTAATATCAAACATGCATAATATTGAGAATCTCATGCGGGTCGTGTTATCAACGGAAAGATGCTTGATAATTTGTATATATACATTTATGTAAGTAATTGCCAACACTTTATCCTTTTATTTTAAAAGTTTTAAATCTAAAAATGAAAATGAAAATGCAGCTAGCATATATATCACTGATCTAACATCACAATTGAATAAGTTGTAATATCGTATTAATTAAAAATGAAACAGAACTAACTTAATCATAATTAATCAGAAAACTTAGTTCAAGAAAAAACCTATCTAATACGAAACGTCCTATGTCACTGCATAGTGCAGACACTTCCCTAACATACTGCAAATTAAGTACATTAAGCATGTGAACATTGAAATAGTTATAAGGATGATTTTGCAATAAAAGGAGATAAAAGGAGAAAAAATGGTAAATTTGACTCTTCTATTGATTAAATATTAATGATTAATAATTAATATGTGTGATTGAAAAAAAAATATGAACGTTAGCTTAGTATAGCCTGCACATTTTGTAAAGCCGTTAAGCTGTACCATAGCTGTCATTTGTATACATCTCAGTTGGGACAGCACTATTGGATTCTAGAAATAATCATGTGCAAAATGAGTTACATCCATGATAACTAACATGCTTGAGTGTCACAAATTTTTTTTCTTTTTGGTCAGCTGCTTGAGGGTTACTTGCAAAAATTAAAGGTTTCATAGGTAACTGGTTTTCTAAGAAACCGAGGGCAAAGAAAAGCACCGGATATCAGCTGGTGTTACAATATCACGGCAAAGCACTCCAATTTTTTCAATCCATATCCATGACGAGAGCTGATTGATGTACTTTTGGTTATATATATATATTCACATTCACCTTTGTAACGCCTGGCCACTTACAGGATCAACGACTGTCCTGAGAAACTTCCCAGAAGGTCACCCATCCCAAGATTGCTCCAAGTTAAGTACGTTTAACTATGGAGTTCTTATGTTATGGACTACCGAAAAGTAGATGCACCTTGTTGGTATAGGTAGTACCTATTAAATCCTTTTAAGTTATCCTCAACTGTACAGTCCCATACCTGCATAGCCTTTGGATCCCTCTCGTTCGGGTGTGTATTCGATTCATTCATGTATCCCTCCCGCTGGAAGCCTGCTAGGAGCCACTCTTTGTCCGTGCCTCACTACACCGGTGATCACTCCCCGCCCTCGTCAGCGCCCGGGATGTTACATGCCCACCAGCTTCCGCCTGGTTCATCCTCAAACCACACCGTACTGGTAGAGAGGCCTTGCTCTGATACCACTTGTAACGCCCGGTCACTTACAGGATCAACGACTGTCCCTACATACCAACACAAGACTTTTCAGTGTGCTTTGTCCTCACTCACACACTGAGAAACTTTCCAGGAGGTCACCCATCCCAAGATTGCTCCAAGTCAAGCATGCTTAACTGTGGAGTTCTTATGTTATGGACTACCGAAAAGTAGATGCACCTTGTTGGTATAAGTAGTACCTATTAAATCCTTTTAAGTTATCCTCAACTGTACAGTCCCATACCTGCACAGCCTTTAGATCCCTCTCGTTCGGGTGTGTATTCGATTCATTCATGTATCCCTCCCGCTGGAAGCCTGCCAGGAGCCGCTCCTTGTCCGTGCCTTACTACACCGACGATCACTCCCCGCCCTCGTCAGCACCCGGGATGTTACAACCCTAGCTTCCTTGTTCATAATGTAATAAACTGATATATAGTAGTACTGATCTAGATTAACTCTTCATTAAGTCAACTGAGCTTATGTTACTATAAAAGCGTCTCTCCTGTATTTGTTTATCGCTAGTAACACAAGATGTATCTCCCCATCTGCATTTCAACACGTTTCAACCACAAAGTTAAAAAGTATAAGCTCATTTAATTGACCTTCAATTCAATGAAAAAAGAGAGAGCAGTAAATAGAGATGTAAAATAGACACTGATATTTATGAGTTAAATTAAATTAAAATCCACATATATATGCAAACTCATTGACAAAGCTTAAGTAGTATATTAGTGGTATTTACCGTTCCAGTAATCTTCTTTTATATATATATATATATATATATATATATATATATATATTCTTATTCTTATGAATAATAAACTTGAGGATATAAAAGTACAATACATAGTTGGCTAGGGTTAGCAAGAAATCATAGGGTCTGAAGAACCCACCCTCTAGTATGTTTAGCAAAGACCTGGCAGGCAGACTAGTAGTGCAAGGGCAATTAAGACAGCTGTGCCATGCCACAAATAATGCTAAACCATCCAGCTGTTTGATTAGATATAACCAAGTGTACGATACTAAGAGTCTAAGAGAGAGTTTGCTTCTTGAATTGAAAGGCCTCACTTCAAAACCATTATCATTCAATGTCTGATAAAAAATCTCCACCTCAGGCTGCTTTTAGATTTGCATGTCCCAAAATATCCCATGCCTTTTGTTATTTAATATTTAGACATCCCCCCCTCCCTTTCCTCGTACTGTCTAAACATGCCTATCCTCCTCCATCTTTCTCTCTTTCAGACACAATTCTAACTCAAAAGCCCTAGCTATCCATGTTTTCTTTAAAAATAAAAAATAAAAAAATTGCCCTAGCTATCTATATAGCTAGTTAGCTATTGCTTTCTTGTTCAAATAACCTAGACAGGAACTTCTTTCTCCACAAGTTATTTATGCCACTAGGGCTAGGTTGCTTTGTCGATGGGTGACTATGCTAAACCACTATGCTTCATGTGATGGGTCAATAATTAAGATCTATATAATACTTCTTCCTTGCTTGTTTGTGTTTGAGTGTCATAATGATTCAGATACAAGCATGGCCTACAATAATAGCCTTGCGAAAGATAGTAATTAGTTGTTTCTTGGATAATTAGAGTAGGTTGAGTTTTGTGGGATGGGTGCTTAATTGTTCGAGGGTTGGTGGAAGATATGGAAGGGGCTCACTTCAGTCCAGCCCGAGGCGGTGGAAGATGGCTGAAACTCAGCTGCTGACTCGTTGGTTCAAGAGCTCACCATTAAGATAGATTGATGTTGGCACTCAGGCCATGTAATTAAGGTGGTGTGCTTCTGATCCAACGATGCGGGAGCTGCATTCAGTCGTGACTGTCACGTCTTGGACTGAAGGGGCCTCTTCATCTCCTACATCCTTCACTCATATATACTTGCTTTTCTTCAGGATATTGTTTTTTTAATAGATTAGTTAATGTTATTGTATTGTACGCAGTTTTTGTGTGAAATTTTCTAACATAGATACTAAGAGACGAGCTATATATTTAAAGAAAAGTTCAATTGATTAATTTTTGCATTGTAGAAGAGCTGAATGTTACATGATCTCTCTATGTGAAATTGAGGTGCTCTTAATATATATAGTTTGCCCTTTCTTAGTAGTGGTACATTTTACACGAAATAGAAGACTCATCTTGTATACTTATTTGCAGAAAACCTGGGTGGTCCAAAGTTTGAGATTGGAACCTGCTATAGTAAAGGAGAAATATTTCCAACGGCTGGTGGGAGAAGTTGAGGCAAAGTCGAACTATCTAGTGCCAGATCTGCTTACTGTAGGACAATGTCAAAGTGGTACTTTTGAGATACTTCAAACACCAATCCCCAGCTGTTGAACATGACCTGAATTGAAAGCAGCTTGCATCACGAGAATTAATGTCAACCATGTTATAATTCCATACAGTTAAATTAATGCTACCTATATTCTTTGGGGGTGGTTACTGGTCAGTGTATAATTGCTTGATCGGAAATGTTCGATGAATCCAATGTGTTTATATATAATTAATTTGTCATTGCTCTACTGAACTTAAGTTGTTGAGTTATCTGCAAAGTGCAAACATGAAAATCTAATATGTTTGGAGCATTTTATTTCTTATTGTGACTAAAATAGGTCTAATGGAAAGACCTAAAGATTGTAGTAGGTGACGCCTTGACTTCAGTTTTGCTTGCCTGCAAGTAAGTTGAAGGGAACTGCTGAAGAGAACCATCAGATCTAAAGAGTAGCCAGGAGAAGCAGGAGTTTACCCTCGCAAGCCATTTTGTTTTTCTTTCTTTCTCTACAATCAAACAAAAGAACTCGATGATTTCTTTCCTTCCTATTTTTTTCTCTCTCATTCAAAGATACCATTAATGTGTATCCCATAGCTTTTTCTGAGATCTATTGATAGCTGTGACCAGCGGTTCACTGCCTGTTACTCCAATGCGCCCGGTTCAAGGTTGGTTCCGACTTTCGCGATAAGATTTTGAAAAAATTCAAATGATTTTTGAGGAAGAGTTTGTACTATGTTCTCGGTTATTTTAACCTAATTCAATGTGTTATATCTTTTTATAAGTCTAAATTCTTCTGAACCTGTTAATACTTTTAAAAGGTTAAATTATATTTTGTTTCATTATTTCTACCTTTAAGATTTTTTTTTATCTTTTAATATAATTATCTTGGATTTTAATCTTTTAAATTAGGTTCAATTTAATTTTTTTTTTGGTGAATTCACTATTTTCAATTTTAAACTTTTTTTTTACTTATTCAAGAAGTGAATTTTTTTTATTAGATTCAATTTTTTTAAAAAAATTTCAACTGTTATTTCAAATTAAAAAAATTTAAACGTACTAAATATCTCAAAAAAAAATAAGTCAACAAAAAATAAAAAAAATTCATATATAAGATTTTTATTTTTGTATTATTTATTGGACTTACTTTTTTCACGAGTTTTGTCGTGTTTATGTTTGTTTTTTATTCGAACATTAATTTGATTCTATAATTGTCAAACAAGTCAATCAAATGATTTAAGTTTTATGTTTTAATCAATTAAAAATGGACAAAATTCTCAAAATCAAAAACAACTATTTTTCAAATGTATTAATTTGACCTTAAAAAGGGATAAAAAAGCAAAATAATTTTTTAAAAATAATTACTAAAATGATCTTAAAAATAAAATAAAGAATCAAAAGTATGTATTTAAGCTAATTATAATATTATTATTTATTTTAAAATGATTTTATAAATTATATATATAATTTATTTATAAACATTTTTAAATTGATTTATTATAATAATAATAAATCGTGTTAACTTGATTTTGTTTGTAATTTACTAAATATTGTTGAGAAGTGTTAGGAATATATTCTTTATTATACTTTTTCAAACATAATATTTTTAATTGATTAAATTTATAAAAATTTATAAAATTATAAAGAGAGAATCATTATTATGATATCTAACTTATTAATTTTTTTATATTTTAATAAATTTCATTAAAAAAATATTTTTAAAAGAATGTGTTAGTATTTTTGTTGAATAGATTGTTGTCAAACACATAACTCTAATAAACTTTTGGTTGAATAAGAAAAAATATGTGTCCTAATCATTCGACACTCATCCCTAATTGGGATATTAATATTGGGCAAAGTTCTTTCGTTAAGTAAAATGTCTCTAAATTTCTAATCCATGTCGTGCAACATAAACTTTGCTAACATGGATTGGGTTTTGTGATCTCTTTCGTTGAGTAGTACCTGTTTGTTCAACGTAAAAATAAATCATTATATGAGAGTTAAAAATTAATTGTTCTTATTAAATTGTCTGAGTAATTAACAGTCGTGAATTATTATATTATTTTTATCAGAATTTGAATCATAAATAATCTAATCCTGTGTACCTCCGTCTACAAATATAAGAAAACAAAATATCAACTAATATATTTATTTTTTAACAAGAAGTAATTGATAGGAACTATCCAATAAAAAAAAGAAAGTCAAATTTATCATCGATTCGATTTAGTGTAACACCAACCTTGTGTATAAATATTTATGTTTTATAGTTATTTTAGAAATAAATTAAGTGATATATGATAACATAATAGTAAATTAAATAAAAGTTGTAATTTATCATTTTGAGATTTATTAAAATTGTTTTTTTTAATGTAAGAAACATATAATTTTTAATGAAATAATGTGCTTAATTTTTTATATAATATATATTTATATTTTCAAATACTTAAATATAAAAAAGGATCCAAATTAAATATTTGTCATGGGTTCATGAAATTTCAAGACAGGTCCTAATTGGTCCAACCGTCTACATGATAGCTCAGTTCTCTTAAGTAAAATTTTTGATTTCGAGTCTCATAAATAAAAAAACTTGTGATTGAATGAGAATAATCTCACTAAAAATAATAAGTTAAATTCTTGAAAACTGTATGTAACAATAATGTGATATATATATATATATATAATAAATTGTCTAGAATTTAATTATTACAAAACTACCGTTTAAGACATAAGTTATATTTGGAGATCTAAGATCTAATTAATCTCATTCCCGTGACAAAAATAAACTAATTATAATAACATGCACGGGGGCTGATTCAGCAATTGGTGATGTATGAGCTGGTGTCATCTTGGATTCCCTTGTGATTAATGTAATAGGTTGTTATAGGGAAAGAAACACCCTTTTTTTTTTTGTCAAAGAAAAAATATTACTCCCTCTTTCTCCGTTTTTAATTATAGAATTTTTTAACTTTTAGATGCATTAATTATTATTATTTTATATATTATTACTTCATTATTTTTTCTTTAAATATTAATGAGTAATAATTAAGTGGATAAAAAATAAAAATATAATTTTAGAATGATAATATAATTAATTAACAGATTTAATGTGATTAATTAAATTTTTTTAAGAGACGTAAATTAATTTAAAGGATCTTATAATTAAAAAATGAGATAGTAAAATCAAGTGAGATTTATCCTTCATTATATCCTTTTTCAAGAATTTTTAATTTCTAATGACTGCATTATTTGAGAATCTGATGACAACATATTCTTCAAGTAAAAGCAACTCATAATATAATGTGTGATTCAAATCATAGCATTTAATTACACGAGTTGTTTAGGTCAGAAATGACAAACAATTGCACTACTTTTGGATAAACTTATCTATCCCCGTCCATCCTCAAATCTAACAGATCAGATAGTGGTTCCAAATTCCAATCAATTAAAATTCTATATGCTCTATTTATAATTCAAATGAATTGAATGGTTTTTCCAAATACCAAACCAAATTCAAAGCATTTAATGAACTATATTCTAGTCTAGCTAGCCAAGATGAGCCCCAGCCAAAACAACCTTGGCCAATTCAACCAATTGAAACAAAAGCACAGCAGAAGAAGTTGGAACAGTGATTGCAACCAAAGCCATGGCCCCAAGAGCCAAACTTGGCCTAGTGTTCATCAATTGGGTCTGCAAAACTCCCACTGCTTCACATATGATGGAGTCATACTTGGTATAATAGCGCTTCTCCCAATCCATCCAATCTGAAGGAGGCTCATAGTTCCTCTCTATCATGTTCATCTCATGGATCCTCTTCCTCAGTATTATCATGCTCTCATCCACCAACCTTCCACTGAAGTTCTGATCCGCTGATCCTCTCATGGAAGCCTTAGTTGGAGCAAACGAATTCGTTTTCTTGCCATTAGAACATGGCCTAGATGGTGAAAATGGATGGAATAATATTGGTGAGGAATTGAACAAAGAAATGGATTGCATGTTAATTTTTGTGAGTAGGGGAATCAATAATTGAATTGGAAAATTGTCTAGTGTGTTGTTGATTTGGCGATGGGAATGGGAGAGGAATCATGTTATATTTATAGGCATTGGGGGAATTAAGGTTCTTTTTGTTGGGCTTATTAACGGTAGGACCTTACACAAGAAGTTATGCGGCGAAACCGTGTTTATTTTAATGGACAGTTGATACTCTTTGTATCGGAAAAACGCGTTTTTTCTAGGGTGTGCAGTTGGGTTCGGGGAAGATGCCGCGTGTCTGTGGAAAATAAATAGAGTAATCATAAAGTTCCTCGAAATTCTCTCTAGATTAATGGGATTCGAGAAATTTTTACATGCACCTGGAGTAAGATATTTTTTTCATTCTGATTCATTTATTGTTCGTCATATCAGTATTGTGGATCATTGTTATTTTATATATTAATGATAATTTTTAATTTTTTTAAGTAAATTAGTGACAATTTTTATTTTTTTAGATAAATTACTAACATAACAAATAATAAATGGATCAGAGTAAGAAAATATATTGTTCCATATGCACCTAAGAATTTTTCATAGGATTCACGGTCTCTGACTTGCAGTAATATTTTAAAGCACAACTCCATGCGTTCCTAAGTACAACTTGATGTTTAACATATTGTGTTTATATATTCACAAGAAATTCAAGTTAGTTTTTTTAAAAAATTATTAACCAAAAATAACGTTTTTTGGAAATTGGCTTCGAGTTTTTTTCACAAATTTAATTAACTTTTGATCCATTCTATTTTATAATTATTTTATTCTAATATATTAAATTTTAAAAGTTATACAACTTAGAAGTAGTAGACTCATAAAAAACAAAAATAAAAAAATAAAACAAGTCATAATTATACTTACGACTTTAGTGTATTGCTGTAAAAAAAATTCATATAACTTTGAAGTGATAAATCAAAAAACAATATTAAAATAAAAACATTAAAATTGTAAAAAAATTTATTACTTCAATAATAAAAAAAGTTGTAATAGATTTTATGAATTCTAAATTAGAAGTCATATTTCTTGTAACAACTTACCACCATTTGTTATTTTTTAAAAAAAAATCCTTCTAAAATGCTAATTAAAATTTTTTGTTTCCCGGTTGGATAAAAAGTTCAAATATATTTTTCTTAAGAATAATACTAGTTAGATACCAGTGCTACTTTTTAACTCATTTTATTGAACAAATTTTTTTTATTAAGTAAATTTTTTTGAAAAGCGTAAAATTTGTAAATCTGTAATAATTATTTTTTAAGAGAATTCATAAGTTTTATTTATAATTTAATAACAAATTTTAGCTTGTGTTAGAAAAGAATGTTTAAAGTGTACTATTAATTAACTCTCCCTATTAAAAAAAGTATAAAAGGAGGTCGATTGGACAGAGAGGGAGGTGAGATAGGGTAGGCTTGACTTTTAATATTTATTTTGAAAAAAGGACGGCATTTTATTATTGTGTTGTTAGTGTCAACTTTCAGTTTCAGCTTCAGGTACTCTGCATCTTATCTGTGTACTAATTTATTAATTAGTGTTGCCTATGGTTCATGATGATTCTAAAGTTTCCTATTTCCGGAACGATGAGAATATTAATGGCAAACACCAACTTCCAAAATGTTGGCCCAAGACAAGAATGAATGGGTATGTTTGACATAGCGCTAAAAATTAGATTATTTTAATACTTAATTATACATATAATTGCTTATAATTATAATTAATTTTTATTTAGATAAACTTGTTGAAAAATTAATTTTTAGGTTAAAAAATAGTTTTTTTTAGAAAAGTTTTTTACAAATTTCAATCGATGTCTTAAATATCCAACACATTTTATAACCAACATTTTTTCATTTGAAACAACTGAAATGAGAGAAAACAACTTTCCTAAATATGCTCGATGTTCGTTTACATGTGATCCGAGTATCTTCCAATGGACATAAACTCTTCCACCGAGCCTGCATAAAATTTTTATTTGCCCATTTTGAAGTTTTAAATACTCTGGCCAATATTATTAATTGTTATCATATTGGAGTATGTACGAAGTTCTTGATAAAGAAATATTATCTACGTGAAGTTAAGAAAGTTATCAGTTATTGATGATTAATTTTTGTTAAAAAAAAATCTATTTTTTAGGAAAGTAAATTTAGTTTTACTTAAACCATCTACTTATTGATATTCGTTTGACCATATATGATGTTGATTTATTTCTCTTATTAAAAAAATAAGAAAAGAATAAAGTTTATAGAAATAATGTCTTTTAACTTTTTAAATGATAAATAGTTTTTAAATTTCTGTCCAAAAAGGTAGTTTTTAAATTATAAAAATTATTAGACGAGTCATTTGGAAGGAAAAGTTAATCAAAAGTACGCAATTTATAGTGTTAACGGAAATATTGTATTTTGTTGTTTAATTTTTAAGAAAAAATAAAATTTTAATTGTATTTTTTTATCTTAATCAATTAATTTGACATATTTTATTGCTAACTTTTTAAAAAACTTATAAACTTTACCTTTTATCATTGAGGTGACATCACATGCCAAAAAGAATGTAAGTTAAAAGTAAAATTTGTTATAAAAAAATGGAGATAAAATCTGCCAAGATATAAAAAAGTTAAAAATAAAAATTGTAAAAAATAAAAATTTAAATGAAAAAAGTACAATTATTTTAATATGTTCCATCTCGTCAATGAAAAAAAGTAAAATTT
>PYAF01003201.1:109867-122061 GCA_007407185.1 Glycine tomentella
GCATATATATATATATAAAGGGAGGATTAAATTATATATTATTTTTATAATTTGATATAGAATATGATTTTTATTGATTTAACCATTGAATTATATTTATATATTATTAAAATTTTCTATGTCAAATTTTGTAAAAACTGAACAACAATGAAGTAATCTAATGATCCATATATTTTAGTATATTTTTAAATATTTAAGTTACTTTGATTTTAATCTATATGAATAAAATAATAAATAAATTTTAATTAATATAGAATTTTGTATATGTGATTCATGTGAAAGAAACATTTAATCCAATGATGAGTTTTAAGAAAACATTATCTAATTGAAAGTTATAAAATGATATAATAGTTGTCAAAGTTATATCGATGTAATTTGATCCCTCTTTTATGTATATACATGTGTGTCAATTTTAATTGGGATTGTCAAATACACAAATAATTAATAAATAGGAGACTTTTTTTTTGGAAAATAATTATTTGCAAATTCATAATTTTGATAATCATTTATTATATTTCTAGAGTATTTTTCTATGTACACTTGGTTAAGAAAAAGTAAATTAAACTTCAAAATTTTGTAAAAATGCTTAAACATAAGTTTACATATAATTGTATTGTAAATTTTTGTCTATAAAAGACATATATATATATATATATTTTTTTGGGAGATTTATTAAATGAGATTGTAAAACTGAGTTAAATTTATAAAATATTTAACCTTCTTATAAATTTAGATAAAAGTTTTATGTTTAATATTGTTTTTGCCAAAATCTAGAAATTCCACGTGTGGGTTTGATGTGACCTTGGTGGACTCCAAATTCTGTGATGTCGGAGTAGAGTTAGACTTTGCTTAGAGGAGGAATCTACAAAACAAAGGAAAAACACTCCGACGCTCAAGTCAAAACATTAAATTTGTAAAGATGACCAAGTGTGGACTCGGCCTAGTATATGGAGAATAAGGAACTTAAGTAATGCATTCAAGTATATATGAGAGAGATGTAGTGAAGTGTGTAGAGTAAATCTAGAGTGGATTGAAAGTGAGAATGAAGTGAGTTAGAGAGAACCTGGAGGGTTGTATTCATAGCGTGGAGTGGGCCTTGGACCATTACTTATAAATAATATGTTGATAAGATAATAATAACAGATAATAACATACAGTTATCCTAATTTAAATAAGAGATAATGTGTACCTTATTGATATATTATTATTTGTAGAGGGTCGACGTCCGTACTCTTGTAGCGGTATTGACAAGCAATCCGGACATTGTGTCCGAGTTGGCATCTGGAGGCTGAATAAGCGCCTATTAATGAGACAATGCTGACATGGAGGGTGACCACGTGTACATTGACATTTATGAGGTGACCACGTGTCATTTTACTATATTGGACTGTACAAATATATACAAAGAAATTACATATAAATAATGAAATATATATATATATATATATGTTTGTATGAGAAAGTGAAGAAAATTAATTTATATCATATAATTATATAAAATTAATCATAATTAAAAATTATTTAATAATCACATGAACACTTAAAATATCCCCCCTATTTCATCCCAATTTTCTCAACGATTACGAGTTAAGAACATAGAACTTCATTGTAAACTGTTCAGCAACAACAAAGAAGAGTATAATAAGTTATGTATGGGGCGAATATAATTTAATTAGGCCAAGTTAACTTTTATCCATGTACGTACAATAGGAAAGATTGAACCTGAAAAAGAAAGTGGATATATCAGTTTAGGTTCGTGCTAACATTTTATAAAATAAATTTGACCTTATTTAGGTAAATTTGTCCATCTCTATTAATAGTTATTCGTGATATATTTTTAATTAATTAAAAATATAAAGAACTCAAACCAAAATCTTTACCCTATATTTGATAGAAGAGAAAATGGAAGGAAAAAAATAGAGAAAAAAATGAATAATAAAATATATTTTTATTTTATTGAAGAGAAAATAAAGGAAAAAGAGAGAATAAAATGACTTATAAAAACAAATTTATTTATTTTCTTTCCAATTCAAATTTTAAATATGTTTTTCCTCTTTTATTTTTCTTTCACTCAATCAAACGGACCATAAAAAGAAAGTATTACTACAAAACTAAAGTCAGACATGTTGACTTCTGAGTAATTATATAAAATCAACATTAGTTATCTCCAGTGGACAGATCATTCGGGTTCAAGGTATTGCAGGAAAATAATTCCTGCAAAATTAAAACGTGTAGAAGAAATTGTCAAGGTGATCAATGCAAGCAGACAGTGATAGGCTGATAATTAAAACGAGTATTAGCTAGCTACGTACTTTGCAAAATGCAAAGGACAATATCACATGCATTATAATTAGCGAAAATAAATTGAGATTCTTTATCAAATTAACAATTTGTTTAAATATTTGTTAGTCTTTATATATATTTTTTTTTACTTTTTATTCTTATAAAATTATTTTTTAATTATTATAAATTATATTTATTTTATTTTTCATTCTTATAACATTTTTATAAAAAATAGGTGATAGTGTAAAATATATTATCACTTACTTCTTATAAAAAAATAATACTGGAGATAGTATCAATTTAACAAAATCTAAAATTTATTCCAAATTAAAAAATTTAAATTAAACACAATTTATTTGAGGATTTGGTTAAGGAAAATGCTAGCAACATACTATTTGTCATGCTTCTCACAGCATACGAAACCATCGGTTAAGGGTAATTTTTTTTCTAAATTATCAAATGAGAATAAATTTTCAATAAATATCCAAAAAATAATAAGTCTTGGGATACATTATGATTTTGAATTTAGAAGTCGTGAGATATCCTATGATTTAATCATTTTTGGATATTTATTTAAAAAACTACCCCCATTTAATAATTTAGAAAAAAAAATTACTCTAAAGGATCGTTTTGTTGAACAAATTATAAATGTTAGAAAAATACTTGTGGGCACACTCTTTTTTTGTCAAGCCTGTATTATTGTGTGAAAATAAATATAAGAACCACTAAAAATTATTTGAGCACGAATTTGGTCAAACTAACAAACTTATTATAGTTGTACCTATTGAGCTCAGCCACATAGGTTTCTAAGCTAGTTCTAGTTGTTATTGAACTTGCATTTTGAGGAAGAAATCAACTTTGATTAAAAAGCTGCGTACAATTACAGTCGTGCATGTTGTCCAACAGTCTAGAAAGATTGACCTTCTCTACAGTTGTAATAAAGATGAAGCAAACGGCACGTAACAATGGTTAAGGACTGATATTTCTTCTTCTCTGGTAGCAAACTCACCATTCTAGAATACATGTACTTTTTTATATGTTTGGAGGTGCGATGATAATTACAATATATCATATTTTCCATATAAAAAAAATATTGATCTAAGTTTTTAAATCTTCTTATTTTTTAAAATAGTTATCAGCCTAAAAATTACATTTATGAAATTTTAAAAGATTAATTATGTTTTTAATCGATAAACTTTATCAAATTTTTACTTTTAGTTTCTAAACAAAAAATTAACCGATTTTAGTCCTTGATCTTTTAATCCGTTAATACTTTTAGTCTTTGTTTGCGGATTAATTATCTAAAGGTTAATGGCTGCTTGGGTGTTTAGAATATGTTAAACAATTTTGAGTGATTTTTAACAGTACGTAATAGATTGTTTCTCACCTTTTAATCCTTTCCGGATAAGTGGATAACAAACACAAATCAATTTCAAATGTAAATTAATCTAACAAGCTTGCTTTTAAATGTAAAGTTAAAGACACGCATTTATCTTTCAAAATAAAAGGAAAAGATACAGTATAACCGTGTATTATTTCACGCGTTATATTTTAGAGTAAAAAAATGACGCATTATATTTAACGTGGTTCTAACATTTCCTTTTATTCCAGCCCCACTTTTTCTCTGTCACGCTGACTTACCCGTAAAGTGGGTTCTACTCTACTGTCCAAATTTAGAAAAACGACATTACTTTCAATTTCAAAGAATACTATTGTTTTTTTTACTAACATAAATAATTTTGTTCATTTTACACATGATAAGTATGAATAACATTTGTGACCGCAATCCATGGCCCCTTTGATAGGAAGTTGTGTAATCAATATGAATTTTCCAACTTGATAGTTTCGAATTGATCTCAGATTATTGATGCAAAAACTGGCCTTTCAGATATCATATGATTCCCTTGGCAAATTCTACTAAATGAAACCCAACTTGCAACGTTGACATGGACATGCTTAGCATAACAATAACTAGCATGCCCAATGCAAAAGAAGGTCTAGTGTTCATTAACACTCTTTGCAACAATCCAACTGCTTCACACACATCCGAACCATAATTCTCAAAATACTTCTTCTCCCATTCAGTCCAATCCGAAGGTGCCTTACCCTTCATTTCCACCATCTCAATCTCACGAATTCGCATTCTAAGAAGGATCATGTTCTCATCCACCAACTTCCCATCATAATGGTGCCCAAAAGAGTCTCTTTTTGATGCATAGATTAAACTCCTACGAGTGGTGTTGCCATCACTGAACAGCTTGTGGCGTGCACTACGCCGCAACAAATTGGCTGGTGTAAGAGGGTAGGATAGAAACCCATGTGAGCATAGAGAGTTTGCTTGCATTTCTAGGACTTTAGAAGAATTCAAACGTGATCAAATGTTGCAATGGCTAGCTTTGTTGTCGGAATGTTTTATGAGGATGAGCATGTGATACATTAATTGCATATATATATATATATATAAGACGTGGGTGTGCGTGTGGTGTTGTTATTGCACTTGCATGTTAAGGAAGTTAAAGGACGGTGGAGTGGAAGTTGGGGCGTAAAATAATGATAGATTCCAAGAAAGAGAGATTGCGGATTACGGCACACCATGAAATTGGAATTGGAGGTAGCGTGTCCAATTATTTGAATGTTTCTTACGCTAAGAGAATCTTCTTGTCTTACATCTCCACGTTGGATTGGTTTGGTGTATAATTGGTCGATATTATCGCCACAATATATTGAAATTTGGAAGATTATTAAGTTTTTAAATCAAATATATATACCTAATTATATGATCATAGTTGGTCGTTGCTCAGGCTAAGCCGCAAAGGCTACCATAAAAATATATATTTGAATGTCAATACGTCAATAAATAATGACTCTTGTCTTGAATTTATTTTTCATTGAGATGACATCTTTATTTAATAAATTTTAAATAAAAAATAGTATAAGAACTAAATACGTGATTCATAAATTAAACGACTAAAATGAAAAATTAAAAGACATAAAGACATTGATAAATTGAGCTTGTGATTTGACATGACATCTTTATTTAATAAAATTTAAAATAAAAATAGTATAAGAACAAAATACGTGATTCGTAAATTAAACGACTACGATGAAAAAATTAAAAGAAATGAAGACAAGTTGATCAATTGAGCTTGTGATATCATTGCAATCCAAGTCGGTCGTCGATGACAAAGTTCACACCTTTGGGACAAGAAACAGCAAAACTGCGTATTAACGTACAACGGTTTGTTTAGTTCAATGGAAAATAAAAGAAAAGGACAAAGAACATCAAAAGAAAACCAGAAATCCCTTATTTGATATGTAATGAAAAAGAAAGAAAAATAAATAATTTTCTTTTATACCTTAAAATAGACACATAAAATTATTGCATTTATATATTCAAATTACAAATAGTTTAATCAATGTAGTCTATAAAATTTGAGACAAAAATATATGATTAATGATAGTAAAATAATTTTATGTTGCTATCCAATTATAAACTGGGACATATGCCGATTTATTAATGTTTACAATAAAAAACTTAAAACTTATACTAATATTACATAAAAGTTAAACTAAAAAATTTTACACTTTCAATTGTCCAAAGAGAAATCTTTTACATAATTTTCTCATTTGAGTTAAAAACAATAAAGAAACAAAATTCTATTTCATTTCAGCCTTATTCGATGTTAGAGAGATTTAAATGTAAAAAGTAAATTATCATTTTTTCTAAAAAATTTAAGAGGCATTGATAGCACTGACCAAGGCAGAAAAACTTCCGAACTCAAATATCACTTGCGTTCACTTCACCCTAAAGAGAGATAAATCATAAATGCAAATACCTCTTTGAACCCAGGTGCTAAAGTATGTCATCTAAATTACTCTCCTTTCCTTTTAACTACATTAAACAAAGGATTTTTTTTTTCTCTCACTCACCTCTCCTCCCATTAAAATAGCTATTCTCCATTCATCTCCTTTAATCCAATCAGCAAAGAGAGATATTTTGACTCCCTTATTTTTTTCTTGTCTTCTGAATTTTTTATTCGCAACACAGATTTTTTTCATTCATTTTCTTCCACCCAAATATCATGTTGGGGGGAATTGGGATATAACAATAATAATAACAATTGGGAAGTAAACCCACATCTTACGTAGGAAGAGATAATCCATTAGGCCAATGAAGTTCATAGAAAGGAAACCTGTGACCAACCTCAAGAAAAACCCATCTCATGGATGATTTCCACAAAATCTCATCATTTAATGAAAATAGACACTATAATCAAGTGAACCAACATGAGACAGCCCAAGATTATCCACCATGACTGTTTAGTATTACATCTAACAATCTGTAATTCGACCAAAAAGCTAACAACCTGTAAGCATAAGCTGATGTTTTCGTTGTCCAATATCACATTGTGTTTGTCGTCCTGTTCTATAGGAAACGGCTGTCTCAGTATTTGTTGGTCATCCTTTGCAAAGGTATCTTTCTATTTAGCACCTGTATTAGATAAATCAATAAATAGATGAATATCTTTTTTTTTTTGTACAATGCCAGCAATGGGGATCGAACATAAGTCCTCATGCATCTACCCCCCAACCCCACCACTAGGCCGACCCCAGTGGTTTTAAATAGATGAATATCTGATAAGAACAGCAGTAGGCCCAGCTGATTACAAACCTTCGAGGACAAAAGAGCCAACAAGATCTACTTCAGGTGACTCAAGGGGCTGTTTGGAATCAACTTGACTGACTAGCGGAGCTTCAATTGTCTGATCAACTTGTTCAGAATTGAGCTCCTCAAGTTTTAAATGAGGTTTGTTGTGGTCAATCGGGCTTTCAAGTTGCTGGTATTTGGGCTTGTTTTTCTCGAGGAGAAGATAGGTGGTGCAATACCAAAATAGCAGTATTCTATTTTGTGCTATCACCGTATCCCTAATCCTACTTTTTCCAAAGGATATACGCTCTAGTGCCTGTAAAAAAGGGAAGGGAAATACCAAAGTGAGCTGGATCAGCATTCAAGAAAGCACATATATTCTGACAGTGGAAAAGCAGATAGGTATTTTGTATAATTGTGTGATATTATCTATTCTAGAAACAGTTATCCAAGAAGAGATGACAGCAGATAAGTTAATTTCAACGTAAACAGAAATTGTTGAATGAGAGCATATTATAAGTCCAGGTTAATATTCTAAAATTACCATTTATATAATGAAGAGAGAATAAAAGCATTACTACTCAAGCAACAAATATATTTCAGTAATATTATAACATACAAGTTGATTCAAAACTGATGGTGATTAGTCTATTCTGTCAGGCCAGCTTATAGGATTACAGGGTTTTTTCCGTCCCTCACTTGTGCCTCTTGTCAAAAACCCAAAAGGAACCATTTTTGACAGCTTGTTTTTCCTTTTTAAGATTTTTTTTATACTTCATTAAATTTCTCTGAACTTTTGGTGTCCAGTGGTCACAATATATCCCTTTTTTTCAAATTCTATCAAACTTGATATTCCAATTGAAATGAAAAGATTGATGGCTCTACTCTCACCTGTTCTCCAGTTTGAATATCAAATGAATGTTGATGGTCAAATTGAAGACCACTAAATTCATTGATAGAAAGTCCCTGAAAAGCCCTGAAAGTGTGCATAGATGAATTTGTTATTCATTAGTATTAGAGCAAGGGAAACCATAATTAAACTCTGCAAGGATATCAATAAAGTTCTGTTCCCTAGTACATGCTATATAGTTGAAGTTAACTCCTGTTGCTCACTCATAAATCAGAACTAAGCTTACCATCTAATCAGAGAAACATTAGGAATCCAGCGGAAGATGATTGGAGTATTCTCAGGATTGACATAGTAGCCCCCAAATACAATAAAAACTGTCATGAGAGAGGGACCTACTGCCATTGCTGCTTCAGTGGTTGGAACCATAGCACCAACAGTAAGACCCATAGCAGATGCAGCAAAAGATTCCATAGTTACAATGCCACAGAATTTCCCAAATCTAGAATGTCAAACTAATAAGTCAATTATAAGAGATGGGAAGAATTAACGGGAATAAAGCTCTCAAGAATAAAGGCAGAAAGGAGGAGAGTGAAGAGATGGTGACATAAGGGATAGATCCCCCCCCCCCCCCCCCCCCAGCCAAACATTTTGACTTGCATAGATAAGAGAAAAAAGGGGAATTATTTAATGTTATTTTTTATCTACAGCCTTGGAACTGGCCAATATAAATAATCCTCAGAAATGAAAAAATGGCAATAATGGATTGTGAAGGACGTTTAGAAAATCATGCATATTTCTCGGTCCTCGTCATATAAAGAATTACAGAAAATTTCAATCTACTACCACCCCAACAAAAAGTTAAATATGAAAGAAAATTGCAATTTGATTCAAACTATAGCACCTTTGCAAAGTAGGATGAAGACGTGCCATTGGATACAAAACAGAACCAAACATTAATGGAAATGCTGCTCCAATGGGGATCTCAGCCAACAATTTTGAGAACAGATACGGGCCCAAGGAATAGGAGCCTTTAGCACGTTCTCTATCTACAATTGCCCGTTCCTTTGGAAACACACCGACAGTCTTTGTGAGAGCAGCCATAGCTGTGTTTATTGCAGTAACCTGTGAGGTTCACCATGTAATTAAGGAAAACAAACTTAGCCAAGTGAATTTGTCATTTTGATAACATCACAAGATTTGGGTTAAAGCTTTTCAAAGCGATTGTCAAGACAATTACACAATAAATGATGAAACTCAAATAGTCAAGTGTACTAGATTTTGGATAACACTATCCCTGCACAATTAATTGGTTGTCCCCATAAGATTTTTATTTTATGTCAATAAGCAAAAATCTCACTATTATTTTAAGAATTTGACCTTACAAAATCAACTAAAATACTAAACTAATAAGACAAATAAATAAAATAGGTGGTGATGAGTGAACATTTTATGACAGAAAAATCAAATTAGATAGTTTTCATTCTCCTTGGAACTTATTTGTCTACATCATGAAAAAATGATCAATCATGAAAACATGATTAGTGTATAATTACTATCTTCTTATGCTCAATTTTTGTGTGTCTAACTATTTGATACTAATAAAGTAATAATTAACCCCTCAAGTATCTAATCACATAATAATTGGATAACATAGGATCACTAGCATAGCATTCTAGTGCGCACAGTTTTGATCAGATATATGTGGTTTATTCCCGTGTTGAGTAAGCTCAAAACACAGGTACATACTAGCGGAAGGTGTCTATACCAAAAATCAAAGGATTAATAGTGAAAGGTCTTATTATCAAAGCAAGCTGTCTGAAGACAAAAACTTGTAAATATTACCTCAGAAGATCATTCTAATATGCATAATTAATTCCACAACAGCCAATATACATGAATTTAAATGAATACTTGATTTTCTTCAACAATAGTGTTAGTTAGGATAGAAGGGTTGCTTGGAAGTTGGAAGAATAAAGCGATGACAAAGGAAAAGTTAGTATTGACAGTTAGAGGGGATAATTAGATAAATAAATAGGGAAATGTAAGTGTAGAGAGATCATTCAGTTTTATTAGTTTTGGAGAACAGAGCATTAGCACAGTTGTGAACAGGACAACCCTTAGTGAAGGAAAAACCTTCAGAAGGATAATTCCTCCTATTTTTTGTTTGTATTTCAATCACCAATAACAAAAGCATTCTTTTCTTTCTCCCTTCACTGTTTTCTAAGTTACCTCTCAGAAACATCATATTCTGTTTATGGGTTACAACCACATAGTAGAATAAAATTGAATATGTAGAATAGAAACATTTCATAGTTGTTCTGCAGTGTTAGCAGCAAGCCAATATGAGAAATAAGCATGCAGGAATCAAGAACATCACAAACCTGAAGTAATCCCATTCTGTCTTGTATTGAAGTCTGAGAATTTCCCATTCTCCAAAATACTGACCCAAAGATAATTGCTGATGCAATTGACATCATTGCCCGAACTTTGTTTGTTGGTGCATCACGGGAAGCCTAGTCAGCCAGACAATCACCAATCCAATGAATGAGAAACAAGTTTTCTCCTTATACTGGCTATAAGAAATACATGATCCTTTATTATCTTCCAAAACTATATATAATATCTAGTGATCAGAATAAAAAATTTAAGAGAACAGGTGATAATGTTGAGTCTGTAATGTAATATGGAGAAAATAAATATTTAACTGTACAACATATAAGATGTGAAAACAATAAATAGTGATCCCTCTTTTGTGATTATATCTTGCCAAATGACTTAAGGAAACCTCATAGTCTTAAGATACTTAAAATTTGTTCAAGAAGGAAAACTTTATATGGGTCCTATCATGCAATTTATCCAAGTCCTTCCATCCTATAAGCAGACAGTCAACGAATTAAAAAAGGCAGACCTGCATCCATGCTCTTTTAAGGAGCAACCAAAATTGCTTCCACCAAACTCCTTTGTTCTTTACTACAGCCCTCTGGCTTATTTTTTTTCTACTGTTCGAGAGATCATTTATAGTAATTGGAGTTGCATATATAACTGCAGATTGTCTTTGTGAGAATGACTCAACAAGACCATCAATCCTTTTTTGAGATGTATAGACACTATCAGCAGAACTGTAGTCTATGGATATAAGATCAGCTAAAAATTCAGCAGGATTTATATGATCTGGACACTGGTACCTGTTACATGGACAACTATCAACCAATTATTCAAAACTAACAGTAAATAAGTCATAGATAAAAGAATAAATAATATATGCACCGACAATGTTAAGGATTTTTACACCATCCAATCACAAACCGCCATATGGGATAAGCTTGTTGACTTTTATAACAATTACCTTAAAGGTCATACTCAGGATGTTTTTGATTGAATGACAGTGTAAAAACTTTTACAATAACAATACATGCCTATTATACTCTAGATAAAATTTAAAGTAATGTAAAATTATTTCAATCCACTATTTCTTACTCCTATAGTCCTATTCAGATATTTGCAACAAACAAACACTAGGAAGAAAGGGACTATGCTTTTGAATTGATTAAATGAACACATAGACTTTTTAAATAATTAGTCAATGAAGAAAAGGTAAACAGACTATAGCAGAATATATTCGCTTAACATCTCAACTTGAAGCCAAAAGAGAAGTATCTACCAACTGCATAAAAATTGGAAACTAGGCAAATATCAAGGTTCAGAAAGATGATGAAAGAAACCTTCCTCTCAGAGAGTTAGAAATATATATATATATATATATATATATATGTTCCAATTATGCATGTAAGGATTCAATTGATACACTACTTAATATCATTATGACTTTGCTAGAAAATCCTTAGACATGTGATAAAGACCCTCATTCATATAACTCAGTCTGGTTTTGAAAGTAAACAAGTACAGTAACAATAGAAGCATAATATTACTCCAAAAATATTGCTTATCACAATGTCGCTACCAATAACAAGCAAAGACTTGATTATTGTAAAAAATGTAAATATTATATTTGAAAATTTGGCAAGCTTCTAATCTGGATTTCTTGGATTTTCGAGAAGTATACCTTTTCAAATTAAGTTTCTCAAATAATAGACAGGAAAGGTTGTCTTATCAACTGGATATAAAGAAGTCGATTAAAATGAAAAAGGTTGTTCAATAGAATATGAAACTAACTGAGCCATAATTTCTTAACTAATATAATATTGAGACTTGAGAGAATTCCCAGTGTGGAGAATGTATAATGGCATAATATAAATAAGGTTAAGGTGATAACCCAAATTTTGAGAAGTATGCCAGTGGTTCATCACGAGCAGGACCAGCATAAACAAGTGAACCCTCTGTTAGCAAGATGATGTCGTCAAATTTACTATACACTGAACCTCTTGGCTGATGTATAGAACAAATTACAGTATG
>PYAF01003201.1:122161-150627 GCA_007407185.1 Glycine tomentella
CAGTGGTTCATCACGAGCAGGACCAGCATAAACAAGTGAACCCTCTGTTAGCAAGATGATGTCGTCAAATTTACTATACACTGAACCTCTTGGCTGATGTATAGAACAAATTACAGTATGACCATCTTGTGCAAGTTGTTGGAGAGTTTCCATGACTTTCTCAGCCTGGAAGGCATCAAGTCCTGAAAGCACAGAAAACCACTTCATGACAAAGTACGTGGAGAGAGAGGTTATGATTATCTGTACAAATTGACTGCATTTGGAAGCAGCTACTGGCTGGGAAAATCCATTTACACGATATTACATCAAAGGTTTAAAAAAGAAAACAGGACTTTTGTGATAAAAAAATCATCGAAGGTGAAAAAGTATATTTGTGCACATTATTATGCAATTGTTATATAGACTAAAATGCAAGGAACTCCTTCTGAAGTATATGCTAATGTTAGAAAAAACACTTGTGGTTCAAAAGTTATCTCCCTAAACTATTTCTTAATTTTTATTTTAAGCATGCATACAAGGAATACACTTTCTGTATGCAATGTTATATTATTGTTTTATCAGCCATATACTTACACTATATCATATGCAAAGTTGAAGTTCAATTCAAAGCAAGTCCTGCAAGTGCATGATTACCTGTTGTGGGTTCATCAGAAAATATAACAGATGGGCTTGCAAGCAGTTCACATGCCATGGATAAGCGTTTCTTTTCACCACCACTAATTCCACGAACTTTTGCATCACCAACATTGGTATCAGCACAGCTAACCTTTTGAAGAAAAAGCATACAGATACCAAAGGGAGTATCAGTAACATAGGACTATCCAACAAGAGCAACACATTTTCAATCATAAATTTGAAAGAGGAAAGCTGAAAGTAATTATGTACAATACAAATTGCAGTTGTAGTTGATCAGAATGGATGAATTGAAATTGACTCTTCAAGGAAGATATAAAGGATTGTAGTAATTGTTCCTATATTCCAACATACTAGCAGTAATACTTTGCCACTAACACAAGTTCCGGTTTACAACTCACCAACCCTAGTTTGAAAAGGAGATTGTTCACGAATTCATCCCTCTGTTCCGCAGAAGATATGTTAGGAAGCTGGAGTTCTGTAGCAAGAGACAACGTCTCCCGCACTGTGAGCTGCGAGAAAAAGAGATCCTCCTGTCTCACATACGCAAACCTACACCAATAAACAATGGCATTTTAATTGATCTCCTTAGCAACTGAAAAATAATATATAAAAAAAAAACTAAAGCAAATACAGTTCTGATTCACAAACAAACAAGCATACTTGTAAGCATTCTTGGAACCAGGCCTTCCATTGAACTCCAAAACGCCGCTCAAATGCAGCCGAGGAGATGCCGTGAGCTGACCCGCAAGAACATTAAGC
Source organism: Glycine tomentella (assembly GCA_007407185.1). Classification (NCBI taxonomy): domain Eukaryota; kingdom Viridiplantae; phylum Streptophyta; class Magnoliopsida; order Fabales; family Fabaceae; genus Glycine; species Glycine tomentella. Next base: position 123,557 of record PYAF01003201.1, read on the forward strand.
AACGTCGTTTTCCCTGAACCTGAAGGTCCCATTATGGCTAATAACCTTCCAGGCTTAGCTTCTCCACTCACATTTTTAAGCAGAAACCTCACCTGTTCATTTTACATCACCTTCCAATCATCACCAAAATTAAAAATAATCTACAAATCCCTATTAAACACTAAGCAACTATTACAAGATTGTACCAAAATGTGCAGTGCATGTAACGAAATAATTAACAAATTAACTGCGACAAATATCCAAAGCTTAATTAACAGGATTTTAGCTAGCATTCACGAGAAGAAGGAAACAGGAACTCACGGACTTGGAGGATTTATCGGAAAGGGAGCAATTGATGTTTCTCCACCGGATTGTGACCGGAGTGACCTTGCTGGTGGTCGGAGCTTCAACTTCGTCAGAATCGTTCTCCGGCACGTCGTCGGCGTCGTTCTCCGGCGAGAGGGCTGGGCCGGGAGCGGAGAAGACGCGGACGAGGAAGGAGACGGCGACAGCGATGACGACCTGGCCGAGGCCACTGCCTCCGAAACCGACGACCATTTGGTGCACCTTTTTCCCGCCAAAACCCGCCATTATCGTCTCTTCTCTTCCGTCTGAAGTGTGCACTGTGAAACCGAGTGTGAAGTGCGTGCTGCGAACGTTAGAGGTGAAATATCCCAACGGAACGACGGCGTTTTGGTCACTGAAGTGAAGAGCAAGGGTGACACGTGTCCGCGATTAGATAAGGTGCGAAGGAAAAGACGAAACAGGTACTATTTTTTCTACTTATAAAATGAAATGAATAGAAAATAATTGGATGTGTTTTCTCTCTCTCGTGGATATGAAATGAAAGCGATTTCCTTGGGAGCACTGAAAGTCCACTCCATTTCATGTCTCAGCACTCAGCTCAAATGAAAACATCTTGCTTCTTAAGTCCTAACCTTAATTCCATCTCAGCTTCTCCCAGTCAAGGCAAACAGAACCCCTGATTCTTCTTCACAAACCCTATTCACTCATCCCATTCCAAATCTCAATCACCTTTTCGGATTCAATCACTCTCTCCCTCCCTCCCTAATCTCTTTGTTTGTGTTAATCTCTGTTAGTATGCGATTCTGACTCTCTTTTCCTTCACCCGTGTTATTTTACCTATTTTTCTATTCATTTGTTTGTTCCCAAACATATCCATATCTTTTGCTTTTATGTGTTTGTTTTCTCATTCTGTTTCAGAGTTTTTCTGTGTGTTTCGGATTTTGCTCATTTTTTATTTAATACAAGAATTTTTTTTTTTTACTTCTTTTCTAACTCTTTTTTTATTCATTTATCATAATCTTTTTCTTAGGCAAAAGAACTTAAATGGTATTTTTTTCCAAATTATTTACGAATTTGGGGTTATTTACAAACTATTTACGAATCTGGGGCTTTTGACAAACTATTTACGCATCTGGAGCATTGGATCGCGCCCAAAATTGGGCGTGACCGGTTCCGCCTGAATCTGGGCGTGACCAGTCACGCCCAATTTTGGGCGCGCGACCTACCAGATGGCGACACGTGTCACGACAGATGGAGCGATGCGCATATAAACTTCGGACGGTCATAACTTTTGACTGGGATGTCCGATTGAGATAAAACCGGTGGTCACGCGTTCGAAATTGAGAGGTGAAGCCCTAGACAGTTTCCCGAAGGGAACTTGGCCAAAAATTTTCCCCAAAAAATGCCTCTAAGTGCCTCAAAATTGCGATTTAATCTTTGAAGCCCCAAAAAATTTATTGTTTTCTAATTTTTTATCTATTCATTTAGTGAATTGCAAGCTATTCTTTATTTATCTAATTACTTCTCTTAATTTCAAGCGTTTTGATATAAAATACGTCATCATCGGACATTGTTACGAGAAATTACGACTGTTCAAAGTTATATGCTTCGTCGATATTAAAGTCTAATTTTGCTCAATTTTTTAATTTGTTAAACCAAAAATCATTTAAAAATCTGCAGCAAGAACCTTGACGTACATTGTTTCAACTTGTGTCAAGTCCATCATTATATACGCATAGAAGAAGCAAAACAGAACAAGAAAGAAAACGTGTGATCATGTCTTTCTCCCATTCACCTTCTTCATCAGCTCATGCTCATAGTCCTCAGAGTAACTCTTTAATCCATGCAAACTGCTCTCAGAGTAACCCTTCTGGCCATGGCTCTTGAACAAAATTATATTGTAAAATTGACTATGCATATAACTTTGAACAGTCATAAGTTCTCGTATCAATGTTCGACGGAGACGTATTTTATGTCAAAATGCTCGAAATAAAGAGAAGTAATTAGATAAATAAAGAATAGCTTGCAATTCACTAATTGAATAGATAAAAAATTAAAAAACAAGAAATTTTTTGGGGCTTCAAAGATTAAATCGCAATTTTGAGGTACTTAGAGGTCTTTTTTGGGGAAAATTTTTGGCCAAGTCCCCTTCAGAAAATAGGCGGGACCAGTCACGCCCGATTTAGGCATGACCCACTGCCTAAATAGTTTGTAAACAGTCTCAAATTCGTAATTTTTTATTTAATTTGTATTTTTTTGTTTTTTTCGTGTTTCTTATGTTTGAGTAAATATCTACTTGTTTTTTATTCATTTATCATAATCTTTTAACTTTACCATGCATCTTATGTATATGGAGGATCAATGCAAAATAGTGAAATATTTTACTGTTTTCTGTTTCTGATGTTCTCTCGCCTCAAGGCATTAAAACTTTAAATTCCCTAGCACCTTATTTTCAATTTTTTATCCACTGAAATACTCGCGGTCTTTATTTTTTATTTTTTTCCTGATAATTGAGCATATTTTTTGTTTTAATGTAATGATGCTGATTATGGATTCTAATAGTGAGATTTGGGTTGATATTGGACTGGCAGGTGTAAGGGTTTGTGAAATTTCTCAGTTGGCTGGGGCAAATTTCTCACCCAAAACGACACATGTTTGGGGGGCCATTTTGATTTGAGGTGCGTTGAGGCAAAAAACATTAGGTCACCATAGTTCTCTTCTCTCTCGCAATTTCCATCTGGTTCACGACACCCTAAACATTGCATCAGCCTTCAATCTTTCTCGTGATTCCATCTCCATTTCGGTGTAGGCTCCTTTGATTGGACCATCTTCTCTTCCAATCATCATCCATTGAAGGTTTGTTCTCTGTTTCTCATCTCAATTCTCTCTGTCTGTCTTCCATTCTCACGGTTGCCTGATTTCTCTCTGTTTGGTCTCTCCTTGTTCAAGCAGAGCAGCAACTAGGAGCTGCAGACCACATTCAAGCCTGATTTTCGTCCCTCTCTATAAGGTGTTATTTGTCTTGACTTGAAGTATATTTTCATGTCTTAGAAATGCTGAAATATTGGGAGTATTAATTTCATCATTTAAAATTTTGGGAATCGACAGTATATGTCAGAGTAATCTTGTAAAGTTTACAGTATAGTTTTGGGATTTAGGAGTATATTTAAGATATTTTAATATAATTTTTATGCTAAGTAAACTCTTATGAGTTTACCAGTCGACTTTACGTTGCCTCTATGATTTTACATGAACTCTTGAGTTCAGTTGGACAACCTTTGGTATATGTTCTATCGATTTTTTTATCTATGCCAATAAATAAAAATGTAATGGAAATTGATTCCTATCCTCTTTATATGTTGCCAATATTAGAAGTCTTGTGTATTGATTTAAATGTGTCTTTTTGAATGAATTCAATAAAAAAGATTGTTCCAAACAGGCTGTCTCAGGTTTCTGAACTTTTCTTCCTCCATGGCTAACAAATCTCAAGAAGAGCCCAAGACTGCTCCTGAGCCTGATCGGTGGTACAATCTCACCCTTGGACCTTCCTTCAAAGATGATTCCTCTAACAAATACTGCACTCTACGATGTAAGTTACCAAATACAAAAGTCATATCTAATATTTTTCTTTTTCTGGTGGGTCAGTATTTGTTTTCCTCTTAGTTTCTAGCAATCAGACATGGAATGTTCATACTTGATTCTGCAATGATTATATTTTTATGCTTTTGACATTTTTTTTTATTCTTTTTCCTTATTTATGTTGAGTTTTAGTCTTTGAAGTCTTGAAATCTGTACAGATGAATTTAAGCCAGCTTCAGTTGATAAGACTAAGCCAGGATTGCTACGCAAGACCAAAGAGAACAGGGTTTCTGTTGAATTTCAGAACAACCAAATAGGAAAGCCCAAGGTGACATTTGAGGGGAATAGTGAGGAATACAAGGAAAATGATGCTGTATTGTTCTTTGATGGTGAGACACTTCGATTGGAGCGGCTTCATAGGGCTGTAAAGCAACTGCGGCATCTACGAATGCCTGGTGAATCTGCAGGTGCTGCATCTACAGTTGTGGCTGCTCCATCTGGACCAGCTTTAGATCCTCGATCATCTCCTGTTGGGAAGTCTGTAAAACCAGCACCTCTTGGCAGAAGCTCATTTCCGGCTGTGCCAGTAAGTGATCACTAACTATTTATAACATAGTTGTTTGTGTAATAGTTAAGTCCATTGCATCTTAAAAATGTACGCAGTTGGAAATGTTTCATTATGAATATGGTTATTTTTGCAATACATTTAAGATTCTTTCTGTTATTTATGCTAGTTAAAAACTTATTGTGTTTGGTACTTTGTGTATGATTAGCATAATGCATATCCTCTTGATAATCATAATGATACAGAGATAATCATAATGATACAGAGCTAAGAGATAAAGAGAGAGAGGGGGGGGTGGGGGGAGTTTGATTGGAGAGGGCAGGAGGGGTATTATAAACATAGTTGTTTATTATCATGGAGGTACTTCTCACTTGATAACATGGCCAATCTTTGTATCCTTGAAATTACTCAGTAAGCTATTTTTCATTTTTTATCAACATAATTGAAGAAGTACTTGTTAATTGAGGGGGGAAAAGAGGATTATAAAAGTAAATGAAGGCTGCAATTTTACATTTTTGGAGATTGGCAGTTGGAGTACATGGTTTTCTAAATGAAGCATAAATACCCTGTAAATCTCTTTCCCAAGTTGTTGACCATATTTTCTCTTTTGGTCTGAGTCATTGCTTTTGGTAATGGAAGGAAAGCAAATAGTTTGTTTCTTGTATGTTTTCTTATCTCTTTTACTCAAATACCCTTAATGGTATTTATGTTGATTCTGCATAGGTTGAAGTGGAACGCATTGATATTGGTGAACCCGAGAATACTGGTATGCATCATATTGTTTGAATGTTTATGTAATTGCATGTTGGGACTGTGCTGAGTTTTTAAAGGTTTTTCAAAGTAAACAGGCACTAGGTTTTGCATTTTCATCATTATGATGTGATGCAGTTGAGTATAACCTGTTGATAACTTGATATACTTCAATCTACGAGAGGTCATTTATCATATCAACTTTTGTGTAAAAGTCTTCTGTTCATGCTTTCCAACTTGATGATTTTTGTGTTTTCTTTGCTTATTACAAATTTCCATTGTCTTACACACACTGACCGAAGACTTTTTTGTTGGATGTGTGCTCTGTTGATTCCAGATGTGGTGCATTCACAATTGATGAAATAGTTTGCAGTGGCTTTTCTATTTATTTATTTATGAACTTAGATTAATTTAATGTTGTACGTGACTACTTGTCATATGGCAGGAATCAAATCTGGTTCTAAGAGGTCATTTGATCATCTAAATGAACTGCCCATTAATACCTCACCAGATGCTAAAAATGAAGTTGAGGAACATCAAGATATAGATATTCATGACCTTTTTGGCAGCGAAACACCTGAGGATGACCATAATGTTGAAGAAAAAGATAATGTTGGATTTGACATGAATGTTCCACACACTGATGATGAGATCGCTGATGTGGATGTTAGTGGTGATGAGGTGGACAAAGGACCCAATGCTGCAGAAGCTCTCGAAGACCAGGTGAATGCACAGGGGAGAGATGAGCAGACATCTACTTCTACCAGCAGTAGTGGTAGTAGCAGTAGTGAAAGCGGAAGTGAAAGTGGTAGCGGGAGTAGCAGCAACAGTGATAGTGAAGGCAGTGACGAGGACTCGGTTCACTCAATCTGAAGTTATACAACTGTGGTTTCTTTCTTTTCCTTTTCTCATTGGTCATTACTTTTTGCAAAACAATCCAACACATGATGAATTGAATGTGTTTATCCATCCTGGCTTAAGAAGAAATTTATAAGCCATCCTCAGTGTGCTGAGGGTTTTAAATAATGTGCTATATTTTATATGTATATTAATCGGATTTAAATAGTTTTGCTCTTTCATTAAAGCATGTGAAGCAATTTTTAACTAGCCCAACTTTTCATGGGTGAAAAACTTGCTAGCTGGAGGTTCATCTTTAGGAGACGAAATGAATTTGAATTCTTTAATATTGTTATTGTTAAGTGGACAAAATTTAGATGTCCTACATTTCTAGTAGTTCTACTGTTATTTTTTAATCAAAATTAAAATTGTCTTAATAATTTATCTGATAAAGTTTTGCATTAGAGGTTGATGATAGTATGTAAATCTCTAATTTGAATCCTTTAGAATCATGTTAAAATACCAGTGAATTTAAATAAATTTTTATGTGTTTGATTTTACATCAAGCAATTGGTTGTGTTTAAAATTGATTCTGATTTAAGTTGTATTAATTTTATATAATTATTTCCATTCAAAATTGTAAAATATGGGAACACTTCACACTTAACCAAGAGGAGGGATGAATTGATTAGGTTTGGTAGTTTAAAAATTTATTGATCAAAATCAGAGTTTTTCCCTTTTTGGATCTTTATTACTTTAGTAACCAAGAACCTTTATCCAAAGATCAACCCAAGAGATGTAATGCTTCAAGAATCAAGTGGTTAACAAGAATTCACATAAAACAATCAAATATGCAGAATTAGATAAACACATAAGGAATTATACTGGTTCACTTCAAATACTATGAAGCTACATTCAGTTTTCTTCTATTCAACACTAGAGTAGAGTTCTATTATTACAAATAATATTCTTACAAGAAAATACAAGTCTCTTTTTATCAACCTTAGATAAAGTTCAGAAGTCTAAAACATTATTAGACCCTTAGAGACCAAATCCAAACTGAGAACACTACTCAGCATCCTCTAGAGAAACAATATCTCTAGTTTTCATGCAAGAAACTCATTTACAATAGACAAGCAAATACAAGTTTCAAAAGAGAATTATAAACTCAAAGAGTAAGGAAAGAAATCACCTGATGATCCAAAGATGATATGCATTAGAATGAATTTACCAGGTTGAATGCAAATAACAAACTCAGAACATGACTTTCCTTAAACTTTGAAAAGACAAAATTTTGCTTCACTCAATCCCTAAGACCCATATGAGTTTCAAGGAAGTAAGAACTTAATGAATCCAGAAAAATCACTTAGTGAACGTTTAGAATGCTTTTGAATGCTCAGAGTACGAATTACTCAAGTTTAGAAATCAGCTGAGCATGGGTTCTATTTATAATGATTTTTGTAACTGCTTGTAATCGATTAAATGCGCTCCTGTAATCGATTATTTAGCACTTGTAATCGATTACATACGCTCCTGTAATCGATTAAAATGTTCGTAATGATTCTGGGTAACTATAATGAGCAATTTAATCGATTATTCCGATGTATAATCAATTAAACCCGGCACTCTGAAAAATGTGTTTGTACTATGTAATCGATTACAATAATTGGGAATTGATTAAACCAGAGAGATGATATTTTCTATACAGATGATGTAATCGATTACAACTTGGTAGTAATTGATTAAAAAAGTTACTAAGGTAGATTATGTATAATCTTAGTCAAAATAATCGATGAATTCGATAGTGTAATTGATTAAAATGTTCTTGAGAATTTTTCAGAAAGCATCAAAAATAAAATAATCGATTCTTTGTCTATATTAATCGATTAAACCAGTGAAATGCTATTTTTTCAAAAACACTTAGTTTATTTCAAAAACTCAAAACAATTTACCAATGCCTTGTGATTTAATTCTTAAACTTATGAATGATATGAATGCAATGACTTGGATCATCAGAAAACTTTCTTCCTTTTACATTTGATCACAAGTTTTTCTTGAATGCTTCAAGGACATGTTGAAAGTCCAAAACAATCCTTTGTCTTCAAATTTCTTTATGTTTCAAGTAACTCCCTCTTAAATCAACAAAAATCAACCTGCTCATCCAAATATAGTCAATCTGATGTTATTTCAAAAATAATTTTAATAAAAAATCAATTCCCAGTGCTCACCGTAACAAATAGGAGTACACACAAAACAGAAGCATAGTTCACCTCACCAGTTTATCGACATTTGCACATTAACCCAATTTATTTTTGAAGGAACATTAACCCAAATTTTAAATCCCCATTTTTTTTAATAATAAAACTACATGAAAGTCATTTTCGGACACGCTCTTTTGGAGACAACGACCGTACTGCCACGTTTGGCAAAAAAATATACCAAAATGCCACGTGCACAGTAAATTTTACCAGACTGTCACGCGGCATAATTCGCTTGTCAGTCCAGCGAACTAAGTGATGGACACGTGGCAGTCAAGGGATAATTCGCTGGGGAGCCCAGCGAATTAGGTGGACACATGGCAACAGGTAGTAATTCGTTGGGGAGCCCAGCTAATTACGTGGCAATGGAAAAAAAAAGGTCAAAAACTTCGAACGATCATAACTTTTGATAGAAATGTCCGATTGAGGCGTACGATATGTCAAAACGCTCGAAATTCAGAGGGGAAGTCCTGGGCAACTATTCAAAAGAGAGTTGGTCGGTCATTTTTTTTTTCTTCCAAAAAACGCCTTTAAGTGTCTCAAAATTAAGATTTAAGATTACGATGTGTCCTTTAAATGGTCTAACTTTTGATAGAAATGTTCGATTGAGGCATACGATATGTCAAAACGCTCGCCTCTGAATTTTGAGTATTTTTACATATCTTGCACCTCCATCAGACATTTCTATCAAAAGTTAGACCATTTAAAGGACACATCGTAATCTTAAATCTTAATTTGAGGTACTTAGAGGCGTTTTTTGGAAAAAATGGCAGACCAAATCTCCTTTGGATAGTTGCCCAGGGCTTCCCCTCTGAATTTCAAGCGTTTTGACATATCGTACGCCTCAATCAGACATTCCTATCAAAAGTTATGACCGTTCGAAGTTTTTTACATTTTTTTCCATTGCCACATAATTCACCGGGTTCCCCAGCGAATTATCCCCTGACTGCCACATGTCCATTACCTAGTTCGCTGGACTGACAAATAAATTATGCCGCGTGCAGTTTGGTAAAATTTACTGTGCACGTGACATTTAGGTATATTTTTTTGTCAAACGTGACAGTACCATTGTTGTCTCTTTCTCACACACGTCCACTTTGCGATTCCCATACACCATGTTAAACTTTTGGGTTTCTGCTGTCACCTAATATGTTATTATTTTTTAGTCATGACATTAACATGAAATATTCATTAATTTTATTAATAACGGTTAAAAATCTAATTAATTATGTTTAAAATTAATATCTTATTTAAGATGATTAAATTTCTACCACTCAGAACACCTGATATGTTATGATATTTCAAATGCATCAACTGCTAATTCTTTTAAAATAATTCATGCTTGAATGTTTTTAAACTTATTTTACCATTATTGATTCAGAAAAAAAATTGTTTTTAAAGGAGCAGCCTTTATTTATTCAATTTTTTTAGAAAACAAAAACGTTCAATAACTAATGTCATCCCACTTTCTAGAAGGGCGCGTATACAACACTTTCATCCTGATCTTGATGACGAGCGCAGTGACGCTGGCGCTGCTTCTGATAAAAATTCAAACACGCGCTTTCTTGGCTCGTGGAGATAGCAGTCAATTATTTCCGCTCAAGTAAAGTATAATCTCATCACAGTATCATACTTGTTCACCTTTTACCGAAAATTTATGTATGTGCATACTTGTATACTGTGCCCGAATTTTGTCTTTATTTATTCATTTATGTAATAATTTGCTCATTTTGTTGGGTTGCTTGAAAATTAAAATAAACTTGAATCTTAACATCATCATTCAATAGAGAGAAAAGAGAAAGAGAAGAAATCCGTGATCTCCATTTTCTTCCTTAGCACCACCTAACAAAACAACCAATCTAACTTGCAAGAAACCCTAGCCCTCTCTCTCTCTCTCTCGCTCGCTCGCTCTTCATTCCCACTGAACTTCTTCACAACTTTGGGATTTGAATTAACGAGAGCCAGCAAAACTGGAGAAAGATTTTGGAACTTTCTGATCCGGGTTTTGTATCTTTCCATCACCACCACCATTTACTTCTATTATATGTTACTTTCACTTTATTTTATTTTATATGCATCTTAGGGTAGTTAGTTTAATACTAGCTTCCATGCCCATCATCACCAAACCAGACAAAGCCAAGATCTTCAACGACCCATTGCCGAGAGGAGTCTCAAAACCCAGACTCTAGCCAGACCCAGTTATCAAAATTGCTTTTTTCTCTTAAACAAGCCACACCCATATTGTATCATATGCCCCAACTCCAAATTAGAGAGAACAGTAGTGGCTATGGGAGCTGAGAGGAAATGGCTTTTCACTCTATTCAGTGCAGCATTCCTATCTCTCATGCTTCTTTTGATGTCCTCTTTCTCTGCCTTTAGCACCCCAAAGGTTTTCCCTTCACTTGTTCAGCATGGTTCTCGCTACCCTCCAGCTTTTGCATACTTTATCTCTGGTGGTAACCAAGACAAGGACCGGATCTTGCGTTTGTTGTTGGCAGTTTACCATCCTAGGAATAGGTACCTCCTCCATCTTGGGAGGGATGCCAGGGATGAGGAGAGGCAGGCCCTGGTTGCTGCCGTGAGGGCAGTGCCGGTGATTCGCTCTTTCGGGAATGTGGATGTGGTTGGCAAGGCTGATTATGTCACTTACTTGGGATCCTCCAATGTTGCCATCACTCTCCGGGCTGCTGCCATTATGCTTAAATTGGATAGTGGGTGGAATTGGTTCATCACCTTGAGTGCACGGGATTATCCTCTCATAACTCAGGATGGTATGCCTAGTTGGTATTTTCTATTTGCATCTTGAATTTGTGACCGTGTTTGGATGAGTCAATGCCTAGATTGGTGCTGTATTAGTTAGAAATTTGAAGGTGTAGATTTTATATTCAAATCAAATTACCCTCTAAAAGGAAAAATCAATGGGCTTTGTAGTTGGTAATTCAGTATTTATGAATTTGATTTTTGAGTGATCTATTATTAAGTAGTGGCCTCTTGGTACTTATTGGAAAGTTTCTGCAATTTTAGTGGTCCAAAGATTCACTTTTTGTTCCTTTAGTTCACCCTTCTCTTTTAGCTCCCTTTTTTTAGTGTATGCTTGGGGTGGAGTTTTGGAGGGAAAGGAAAGGGAGAGCTAATAGTTTAGTTTTGAATTAAGACATGAAGTTTATGCTAAACTGTCTTTTTATTTGTTTCATTTTAAAATTTATCAAATTAGAGAATATATTTATTAAAAATGAAAATTTGCCCTCCCTTCCTTTTCCCTCCAGAATCCAACACCCAAACATATGCGGTATTTATTGGAAACTTGATGTGGTGTTTAGAATTAGTTTTCAAATCAACGAGCTTGCCTTTAGATGCATGCTTACTCATTTCATTTATCCTGGATTATTTGAAAATGGTGTCTTATCATCAAATCTTTAATATGATCAGCTTGAATTTATGTATGTCAGTATAAATATTCATATATGTTTTCTTTTTAAAATTTCTATAGGTGTCTTAAATCTTAATTTTACTTCCTTGTTTTGGAATTTCATGAGTTCTGTTTGATTAGTTCTAAAAGACTTTTGCATTGAGGTCCATCTTATTTGCTTTTATGTGAATAAATGATACTTTCTTTAAGTTCTCATTTTGAGATTTCTTTTTTGCATTCATATTTTTTGGTTCAAATACTGATGTTTAAGGTTTATACTTTTAAAACAATACTGAAATGTCTTCACATTCGATTGGTCACTACAGGTTAACTAAACTGAGGTCCGTCCATATGTTACTTTGAATTCTAATTTTGTTTTTCTAAATACATTTTAAATTCTACCTAGAGCTGACCATAGTATTGAATGTGGAGGACACTAAGTTGAAAAGACAGGTTTTCCAACTAATTAGTTTTTTCATGCATAAGGAATGTGTGGTAAAACCCAGGAGGTGAAGCCAAGACAAAAATTGAGAGGGGCTGCAAAAGTGAAAAAGGGTATTCAGGATTACTGCTGTGGAGACAGGAGTGAGGAGGTAGAGATGGTAGAAGGGTATTTATGGGGGACAGTCAGGGGGAACTTGCTCTTGGCTTCGCCTTTGGTGATTACAGCCAAAAGACAGAAGTTATTGTTCTTAACTTCTTATCTTAACCAAATAACAAGTTCTGAGGTAGAGATTCTTCAAACTCATCTGTCAATAGTCAATTCTGAAGAAACTTCACCAAAAATCTGGTTCGGTTTGCTAGTGAATGAGTTTAGGTCATCTTATGAATTTGAAGTCACTTTATTTGTTTACCTTGTTTAGTTCAACCTGTTTGTGTCTTTGTGAATGCATTTCACACTCCTGGGAAAATATTGCTTGAGAATATTTGACAAACTGCTTTGGCGTTGCATATTAATTTCCAAATGGAAGAGATTGATTCTAAGCTGGGGATTGTATTTTAGAAGGTTGAATATCTTCAGTGCTTAATATTGCAAAATCTGACAAAGGACCAAGTCAATTCTTCTGATTGCATGGGATTACATGTGATTATTGTTATTTGCTCATGAATTGATAAGTTGAAATACTGATCTTGTTATACAGATCTTATAAGACTGGAGCATGGGCTTCTAATTGGAGGGAATTTTTTAAGCATCCTTACAAAGTGGAGTAGCAAGGTGTGGAATGAAATTTCTAATGATGAATTAACAGATAGTCTGACTGATATGTGCCCAGAAGATGTTATTTAGCATGCTCCAATGTCAAATAGTTTTGAGCAAAAAACTTGTCAAAAATAGCTTGTAGATACTAAAATGTTTTAAGGGGAATGGACAGCTGTTTGGTTATTAGTTTCAGCACTTCAATTATGCTTTTGGATTTAGGACAATTGGGTATGTTTCACTCTGGTATACGCTGATCAAAAAAAAAAAAATGTTTCACTCTGGTATACACCTGCTACAACAAAAATGACATGTACTTCAAACTTTCATTATGATTATGGTGAAAGGAGGGGGAGGAGGGGGGTGCATGCATTGCATACTGCTAGTTGTAGATGGAAATCTTCTTGAGATGTTGGTCCATCTTGAAAACACTTAATCATTTGAGGGCTACATGGAAGGAGTCAGAGATATCACTAATGGCACTTGCCCAAGGCCAGCAGTAAAGAAAAAACAAAGAAAGTGACAGTAAAAATTGATTTCATAATATAAGTGGTATGCTGAAAAAACAGGTTTGTATGTTGGTACCACAGAGATGGGCTTTTGATGCCCCAATATGTGAGATCACTAGTGAGGCATTCAACCAGACAAATTGTTTTTACTAGAATCTCCTAAGGCATTTCATGTTTTGCTAGTGAACCCTGTGGAGCCAATGGAGCTCGCTGATCCAAAAAATTTGAGTTTGGCTATAAATTATCATTAGCCTCTAGATTGGCAAGTGGCGACACTCTATTCTGCTTTGGTTCTCGTAGACCCTAGTCATGTCATGGCCTTGTTGATTAAAAATAAACATTGGGGTTCCTCTGATACCAGTAGAGCTGGACATCTTTATTGGTTTTGCTATATATTATTTTAGTTGCAGTACAAGATCATTTATATTCACTATTTTATTTATTTATTTTAAGTGAAGAAATACTCATTATTCTAAACTTCATTCACTGAATTCTGCTTGTTTGAAGGTCATTTGAGTTCTCTGTTTTTTGTTCATATTCTCATCTCAGCTTGATGTTTGCCTTCTTTCCATATTTTTCTAAGTTACTGATCCATCTCTATTATCTTTATCAGATCTGTCCCATGTTTTCTCTTCTGTTGGTAGAGACCTCAATTTCATTGATCACACTGGTGACCTTGGATGGAAAGAGTATGAAACTACTACTAATTCTAGCTGCTAATTTTTTGGCACTTATTCAGTTAGTCCTATATTATTTATTTATTATGTGTTTATTTTGTCATGCAGGAGTGATAGGTTCCAGCCAATTGTAGTTGACCCGGGACTATATTTAGCAAGGAAAAGTCAAATTTTTCAAGCTACAGAAAAGAGGCCAACGCCTGACGCGTTCAAACTCTTTACAGGCAAACTTTTCTCTCATGCCATCTGTGCAACACAATCTAAACCTAGGACTTTGCCATTCTCCCCCTAACTGTTGAATTTTCTTGCCATGCAGGTTCACCATGGGTCATCTTGAGCCGGCCCTTTCTGGAGTTTTGCATTTTTGGTTGGGACAATTTACCTCGGACCCTACTGATGTATTTTACCAATGTGAAATTATCTCAAGAAGGGTATTTTCACTCAGTTGTTTGCAATGTGCCAGAATTTAAGAACACAACAGTAAATGGTGACTTACGATATATGATCTGGGACAATCCTCCAAAGATGGAACCTCACTTCCTTAACGCCTCTGTTTACCATCAGATGGCAGAAAGTGGGGCTGCTTTTGCTAGACAGTTTCAACTTAATAATCCTGTGCTGGACATGATTGATGAAAAGATCCTCCAACGTGGTCGCCATCGAGTAACTCCAGGAGCGTGGTGCACTGGACGGAGGAGCTGGTGGGTGGATCCATGCTCCCAATGGGGTGATGTCAATACTGTGAAACCAGGTCCTCAGGCTAAGAAGCTTGAAGGGTCTGTTTCGAACCTTCTTGATGACCAGAACTCACAGACCAACCAGTGCCAGTGAATATACACAAGAATAAAAGTATTTTAGGAAGTTGTGCAATCTAAGCACCACGATTCATCGACCAGTAGAAGTTGTCTTTTGCTGAAATCACATTCTTTGGTAACCAAAATGTAATATCAATCTTGGAGTCATAGCAGTGTTTGTGAGTGTTGATAGCCACACATCAGAGTTGCAGTGGGGAAGGGGATATATATTTAAGCTTTGAAAGGCTTGATATTTGTGGTGGATCGGATATTCCCTCCTGCTTCCATTTTCGTCATGTATGTTCTGTATGTCTCCTCATTACCATAGGGATTCTGAACGATCAGTGCAGAAAGTTCATTCTTTTTAGAAATGATTGTCATTTTCCATTCTCCGATAATTGCAATTTTTATCGTAATTATATATTATATTGTATGATTGCTGGATCAACAGATTTCCACGTTCCATGTGTTACTGTCTAGCATATTTTGAGATGGAAGAGGTTAAAATATGATAAGTGGGGGATCAGTGGTCCCTCAACTTAACTGGTACTGATTGCTGAATTAGGAAAGTGGAACTGTGACTGGTCAGTCTAATGTCACTGCTCCCTATTACTAATCAACCAATTGATGCTAGTTTGTTTGGTTCAACTGCTTATCTCTTACTCTTGGCTTTCACTGAAAAAAATAAGCCTTCCTATGGATTGAATGTGTGGTTTTATTAATTGAAATAGTAGTAAAACATGCTTGCTTCCTTTGGAGGCTTATGTGAAGTTCTCAACGATAATTTAAAAAGAAAAAACAAAAAAAGTGATTTTGGTCATTTAAAATGTCATGAAATTCGATTTTAGTCCCAGTAAAAACTTAATACGTTAACAATCACTAAGAAGTGTTGGACAATTCCTTGGTAGTAATCACTATAGATATAATATATGTTTAATAAAGAAAAATAAAATAAAAATAACACATTTTGTTACCAAATCATGTTAGTGTGTGAACTTTCTTTGTGACAATTCAAACACGTATATTTTTTATTATTGGCAAGGAATTAATGAACTAGACTAAATTTAATCTTCTTATAACATTTCAAAGGTTATCTAATGTTGGCAATTTAGAATTGTTAATTGACTTTTGCATTGCAACATTTGAAAGGTTACTTTGTGTTAACAATTTAGAATTGTTAATTGACTTTGACAATACATATGGTAATTTCAAATGAGTGTCACATAAGATAATTTTGTCACTCAAATTAATGGGCACGACGAAAAATATTTAATTGATGTAATTTTAATAACTAAAGAATTTAATTGGAGTGTTTTAAAATTTAGGAATCAAAATGATGTATTTTAAATAATTTAAGGAATAAATTAATAATTAGGCCTACTATTTAAGTGTTAGCTATCCTATAAAATAAAATTTATTCAAATACTATTACAATAATAGGTTAATAGCATGTTTGAGGTAACAATCAGGTGAGCTAAAATCAATTATGAAAGTGAATATGAAATAACATTTAGTTGCTTTAGAAAAATCATGATGATACTATGAGTTAGAGGTAACCAACGTAATTTTAAATTTTAAAGGCAATTCAAACATGTTATAAGTATCTTGTATAACTTAAAAAAAACAAACAAACAAACAAGCAATTTTGTACTCTTAGCAAGTGCCACTTCCATGGCATTTTTGCAATCATCCAAAAGATTCACCACCCCCAACCTCCTTCCCCTCACAAAATATTCTTCAGCATCCCTTCCACCTTCAATTTTCGATCACCCAAATCCCCAATGGGCCTTAAAAAATCCACACGTTCGCCTTCCACATGGTCCAACCTCGACCCACCCCTGACGCCGAAGCAATCTGCAGAATCCTATCCTCGACCCGCGGTTTCACCGTCGACGCCTCTCTCGCCGTCGTTCGACGAAGCCCTCGCCAGAGCTTGTCCTCGAGGTCCTTAACAGACTCAGCAACGTCGGCGTCCTCGCGCTGTCGTTCTTCCGTTGGGTAGAGAAGCAAAGCGAGTTCAAACACACCACTGAAGCCTTTCCATGCGTTGATCGAAACACTGGGTAAGATCAGACAGTTCAAAATGATTGGACTCTGGTCAACGACATGAAGCACCGAAAGTTGCTTATTTCGGACACTTTTGCCCTCGTTGCTCGACGATACGCGAGAGCGCGGAAGGCCAAGGAAGCAATTAAGACGTTCGAGAAAATGGAACAATATGGTTTGAAGCCGCACGTGTCGGATTTCAATAGGTTGGTCGATGTTTTATGTTAATCCAAGTGTGTGGAGGAGGCACACAAGGTGTTTGATTAAATGCGGCACTTAAGGTTGGACCCTGATATCAAGTTCTACACCATTTTATTAGAAGGGTGGAGTCAGCAGCAGAACTTGATTAAAGTTAATGAGGCATGTAGGGAGATGGAGGATAAAGGGTTTCAGCTTGATGTTGTTGCGTATGGGATAATCATGAATGCGTACTGTAAGGCTAAGAAATTTGATGATACCATTGGATTGTACCATGAGATGAAAGATGAGGGTTTAAGGCCTAGTCCCCATGG
This sequence comes from Glycine tomentella, assembly GCA_007407185.1. Lineage (NCBI taxonomy): Eukaryota > Viridiplantae > Streptophyta > Magnoliopsida > Fabales > Fabaceae > Glycine > Glycine tomentella. Next base: position 140,976 of record PYAF01003201.1, read on the forward strand.
GTATTGCACTTTGATTAATGGTTTGGGTTCTCATAAGAGATTGGACGAAGCTCTTGAGTTTTTTGAAGTATCAAAGGCTAGTGGTTTTGCACCGAAGGCTCCCATTTACAATGCTGTTGTTGGGGCTTATTGTTGGTCTTTAAGGATGGATGATGCGTATAGGATGGTTGGTGAGATGAAGAAGTGTGGGATTGGTCCGAATTCTCGAACGTTTGACATTATACTTCACCATCTTATAAAGGGTCGTAGGGTTGACGAGGCTTGCTTGGTTTTTCAGAGGATGAGTGGCGAGTTTGGGTGTGAGCCGAGTGTGAGCACGTATGAGATCATGGTGAGGATGTTTTGTAATGAAGAGAGGTTGGATATGGCAGTGACAGTTTGGGATGAGATGAAAGGGAAGGGAATTCTTCCTGGAATGCATATGTTCTTCATGTTGGTCTGTGCCTTGTGCCATGAAAGTAAGTTGGATGAAGCGTGTAAGTACTTCCAAGAAATGTTGGATGTTGGCATTCGGCCTCCTGCCAAAATGTTTTGTACCTTGTAGGAAGCTCTAGTTGATGCTAGGATGGAGCATATTGCCATGCATTTCGCTATGAAAATTGATAAACTCGGGAAATCTCTGTTAGTTGCTTGACACAAAGGAGTGGATGGTGTGAAATTTTCATGTGATCGTGCCATATTTGGGTCTACCTGTATCTTGGTAAACGTTCACAGGAGATGGATATGAAGTTCTTACACGCCAACGTGTGTGAAAATTATGTTCATGTCTCTTGGAGACATTCATATATGAGATGGGGTTATGCTTATTTAACCTTTTAAGAAGGAATTTTGCATCACATTGTTATGTGAAAAATTCAAGTGAGTACATCTATTCCCGTGATATATCTCAAGGGTAATTCAATGGGATACCTATGTCTATGATCAACAGAGCCCCCTGCAAAATTTATCTAAATGATTTGTTGACTCTTTCATAGGATGCCTATGTATAGGCCGAAACAACTTTAGAGTGCATTTAAACTCTTTTTTCCCTAAGTGATTGATTACAAGTGGTTAATGTATTGAAGTTAAGGTTGAATTTTCAGGTAGTATTTGAGTTCGATTTTTTATGAAAATTATTCTTAGATAGGCTTTATTTGTTTTTCGACCAAACTCCGAATTAGTTAGAGTTTCTTTTCTTTAATGAATGAGAGGATTAAGATAAAAAAATCTTTTTCTAATTTCTATAGCTTGTGAGAAGGATAAGGTTACTCCTGCACATGAAGCTCAGGTTAATATAATAGAATGTTTGTGTTGCTTTCTCTACATTAGCCCTACTATCTTAGTCTTATTCTTTATCTTAGGCTCTAGTGGCCCCTCATGCGCGATCCATTATGAGTTTCCTTCTCTTCAATTCTGTCAAGCCATAATTCTTGAGATCTTTAAGTTGTATCATCAAACCATCAACTCCTTAATAAACAAATTAAAATCCTTTGATTCATTAGGAGAAAGAGACCAGACTAATCTGAAATTCGGCTAGGAGGTAAGTAAAGTTTGATCAAGAATTGTTTCGGTCAAGGATTAAACTTAAGTACTATTCGAATGATTCAACCTTTATTTTAGGACATTAATCACTTGTATTCAATCACTTAGCTTATTATGTATGTTTTGATCTACACATAATTACATATAATAAAGGAGATAATATTCACATTTGTTTTTTTTTTTTGCCTGATAAAACTATCTATTAAGAGTGTTTGCAGCTCGGTTTGGTTTATTTTTCATCAAAAAGTCATCCGAACCAAACTTAAAAAACATATATGATTTGATTTTCATTTAAAATAAAATTTGAACCAAACTAAACCAATATTTTATGGTTTGGTTTGATTCAATTCGATTTTTGTGTTTTTTATTAAAATATTATTTCATTCAAATTTATATACTTTCTTTTCATATTTTAAATAAAATAATATTAAAAAAATTATAAATAACAATTTACAAAACTTATTAATATGCTAAACATTTTACAATAAAATCTGAAAAGTTTTATCTATTTTAAACCAAACATATCTTAAAATAGTAATATGCATTATATAAGTTTTGTATATATAACACTACAAAATATAATGAAACTCAAATGAGACACATATATAATGCATAACACTAAAGTAATATAAGTGTTACTACAAATATTGCGGTTTGGTTTGGTTCAGTTTGGATCGGTTTCAAAAACACAAATCGCAAATTGAACTGAACCATTTGGTTTGAAAAACAAAATCATCCAAACATAAAAAAAAAAATCAATTTTGTTCAATTTTTTATTTTTATTTTGGATGGGTTTAGATTTAAAGACCCATATTATCTATTATTCAACTTTGCTCCTTTTTTTTGTCTCATTTTTTGTTCAGTTTTCCACATGGTTCTCAAACTTTTTCCTATTTACTTATATTTCAACTTTCACATTTTTTTTGAAGAATCATTTTTTTAATATATATTAAGAAATAATATAAAAAAGAAAATATAAACAAACAACCATGGAGTGCCCAACTTTTCACTAGTGTTATTATTAAAGAGTTCTTATACTAAAGTTTTATTTTTTTTAAAGTAATATATGAGACGTGTCCTAGTTTAGGATTGTTTTATATAATAGATAAAATCATAATATTAATTTTGCAAGATAATAAATATATTATTCTTAATCTGTTTTTCTTTATCCTTTGAATAAAAATGTGGCATAAGCACAATTAGAAAAATCATTTCAAGTCCATAAATATATTTTATATTTTTGTTAAGATATCATATTAATATGAAATTAAATATTTTTATTTTTAATAAATAATCTTAATTTCCATGATCAATAATTTGAAGATAAGAGTATATCAACATTCTTCTAAAATTAATTGGAAACAATGTCCTTTTAAATTGTTTGGATTTTTATTTTAACTTTGACCACATGTTTTACCATCACCTGTTAAGCAATTGAGTGAAAAATAGTGTGAAAGAAGAGAATGACATTCAAAACTAAAATTAAAAGAAATTAGAAAATGATAATCTTACAATTTGGATTAGGGTCTAATTCAATTCTACCATATCTCTATGTAAAACAAGAATTGTCCTCTATTTATATATTTTAATTTGGCTTATGTTATTAGTGGATGTAAGGTTGCCAATGGATAAAATGGAAATAAAAAATTAGAAGTTGACATGAGTCCTAGCTTAGGACATTATTTTAAGCAATAGTAAATAGATTCATGGCATCATGAATTTTAAAATTATGCTTCTAGCCTTTTCTAAAAAAAATAAAAAATGTAGATCATTACGTCTTAAGTTTTTTTAAAATTATTATTGAGTTTTATTTATTATTTTTCATTATATCTATCTTGATCTTTTATCTATATCAATATTTTGTTTATTTGTTTTTTTATAAAATAAAATCAATCAAAATAAGGTATCCTTCAAAATAAGAGTTTAACAATCCATTAAGTATTATATTTTATTGGAGTCAATTTTATCTGGATAAGAGTTTTAGGAGTTATAAAACTCTTTTTCTTTCTATGTATTTTACATAGGAATAAAAAAAAATTGTTTGTAGGATTTTTATTAGACTTATTGTTATTTACTAGATTATGTGTAGTATGTAAAAAAAATATAACAAAATATGAAAAAAAATAGACAACTAGAATATTCTTAAACAACTTTTCTTTTTTTAAATTTTTCAATAAATGGGTGATTGTCACCAATTTTTTGTTACCCATATTGGTGCATAGTATTTATTAGTTTCACTAATGACTAATATTCGTTACAGAATTTGATTAACCATCTACAATAAGATTTCAATCACGTTTTTTTCATTTACAAGATTTAACCTTAGACTTTGTTAAAGAAAATATAGTCCAATACTACTCATATCAATGACTTGAAATGAAGTATAATTATAAGAGTTTATAATATTAATTTTATTATTTAAAAAATATATTCTTGTCTATAGGTGAAAATAGATTAATTATTGGGTAAAATATGTTTGAAGTCCTTGTAAAATTTGTAAAGTATCAATTTGGTCCTCATAAAACTTTTTGTATTAATTTGGTTCCTGTAAAAATAAAACATATTTTTTATGGTCTTTAGTGATAACTTCATTAGACAAATAATCTGACTAATAAATTTATACGTCTAATTCGATCTTAAATAAATTAAACAATTTTGTGGGTGTTAAAAATCCCCAAAATGAATTAAACAATATTTTGCGGCTAAAAAAATTCCAAAATTATAATTTGTCACTTTTTGAACGATTTTCTCGCACTTTCTAATGAGATCAAAGGAAGATAAAGCATCAGTGAGTTTGGTGTTTTCTGAGCATGCTTGGAGAGCTATAGATAAAAAGTAATTAAGTCTATTAAGGACTTTAAGAAATCGTTTAACGAAATTATCATTAAATATCTTAAAAATAATTTTTATTTTTATAGGAACTAAATTAATAAGAAAAATTTATTAGGACTAAATTAATACAGCTTTTTTATAAAGACTAAATCAATACTTTTCAAATTTTAAAATACCTCAAACATATTTTACCCTCTATTGTTTGAGTCAAACTTTATATACCAGCCGGAAAACTAATACACCCAGAGTTTTTTTTCCCTGCACAGTGCATTTCCATTGTTGCCCTTTGTCATATAATTAGGGTTATACACTATTCATACCTCTAATAGGTTGGCGCCGCATACACCCTTTGATTTTGTTCGGAGTGCCGTCGGTCGTCATAGCTTTGGCTCAGTGGGCAGCGGTTTGACCCTACATTGGTTGTTTTCGGGTGATTGGTGCAGGTGTGAGGCAGTTCCGGCCGCCGTCTGAGGTAGGTACCCAGTTTTCGCGTTTTTTAGGTGTCGTACGGATCGGGTAATCCGTATACCCTGTACGGATTGGATAATCCGTAAAGACTATATGGATTGGGTAATCTGTACTGCTACTTTTTCAGAAATTTCAACCAAAAATGATGGAATTTTGCATCAGATGCTTTGTATAATGTAAAATAAATATGTTATTGGTCATTATCTGTTTGAAATTGTTGTTGCTTTATGCTATTAGTGTTGAGATGGAATTGTAGTTTTACTTATTGGTTGGAGTTGTACACATTGTTTTTGGTTGGATAGTAGGTGGGGGGAGAGTATATGGTGCATGAATAATCATATTTTGGTTAATGGTGATGATGGTTGTGTTGTTGTTGCCTTTGGTAGTGGTGATGATGGTTAGGTTGTGATTGCTTTGTTTGTTCATTATCCTTTATATTGTTATTAGTTGTGCCTTATATGGTTGGATTTGGTAATTGTGTTGATGATTCCATCAATGAAGTAGTAGTGGTTGTGTTGATGGTTGCCTTTGTCATTGTGTTGTTGATTGTGTTTGAATAGCTTAATGGTGATGATATTGTTATCACCCATTATATTTGATAATAGGATATTTGATTGAGAGCTGAATTCCATATTGGTTTTGTTGTATACCAGATTATGGCTAGAACACGAGGAGGACATCGGGCATTAGGTCGTGGTGTAGATAGAGGATCTACTAGAGACGTCACTGGGAATGAAAATGCAGCCCCTCAGCATCGTAGGCCCACGGCATCTGTCAGAAGACAAAGGCCAGGGGCAACCGTTGTTGACCCTCCGACTGGAGACTTGCATTTGGGGGCTGGATTGGATGACGGTGGTGGTGTTGAGGAGCAACGTCTGGAGCCTGATATCCCTGCCACAGAGGGGGGAGCTGATGTATTGGATGGTTATCCAGGTGGGCCACAGGACACCTCAGTTTTGACACAGTATGCTGAGCACGTCGTTTTGCGAGTGTGGGAAGGACAGGTACTTGTTTTAATATTGTATTTGGTTTGATTTTTGAAGTACAAGACTCACATTGATGTAAAATGATTGTAGGAACGGCCTGAGTTGAAATTAGCGTCCCGCGGAAGAAAGGTTCATAAATTTGGGCGGCCTGCACTCAAGATAGAGGGACTGGTAGCTGGTACCGGCTTAGCCCCGTTGATTGCATGCTCAGTCGAGACAGGTGACAGGGGTTTGCTGTCGGCTTTCGTGGAGAGGTGGCACCCCGAGACGAGCAGCTTTCATCTACCTGTGGGGGAGCTGACGATCACCTTGGATGACGTCGCGTCGCTGTTGCATATCCCCATTGAGGGACATCTTCTGTCGTACGAGATGATTGATGTTGGACAGGGGGTTCAGTTGGTTGTTGACTTGCTCGAGATTACCCTTGAGGATGCTGGGGCGGAGATGCACCAATGCCATGGGGCATATGTGTGTTTGTCTTGGCTGCGTGACATGTATGCGGTGAAGTGCGAGCAGAGGAGGTGGGTTGTAGCAGCCAGAGCGTACCTACTTCATCTTGTTGGGTGCACGCTGTTTGTCAACAAGAGCGCTACACATATCAGTGTAGTGTTCTTGGAGGCGTTTCGTGATCTAGACGAGGCAGGACGATATGCTTGGGGTACGGAAGCACTTGTTCACATGTATGCGAACCTCAGTTATGCATGTCAGCACCACGACAAGCATCTTGCCGGTTATATCAGCTTACTTCAGGTAAGGCTTTGAGTCTTGTCGTTGTTTTTAACATATGTAGTTATCTTTCTTTCTTCTTATGATAACAAACTAATGTTCATATGTCCCCTTGTAGTGTTGGATCTATGAACATTTCCCCACTGTGGGAAATGTCACATCTATCGAGGATTATCAGGAGTCAGCACCACGAGCCTGTCGATGGAGGGTTGCGCAGGCGTTACCTTTGACCACCTATCATAGACGACTAGATAGGTTGGTCATGGAGGATGTTTGTTGGACTCCTTATGTCGATCATCGTCCACACAGAGAGTTCGACATCATTTCCCTTTTCTCTGGTTATATTCGCTGCGGACCAGTCGTAGCGAGACATCTTTCGGGCAGGGTGCTGAGGCAGTTCGCATATGTTCAGGATATTCCAGAGCTTCAACCATCAGAGACGCCGTCCACGGATGACATTGATGACGCATGGATACAGTTTGGAGATCACCTAGCACCCACCACTGAGCTTGCCCGTCAGCCCAGTCAGACAGTGGCCAGCTACATGGACTGGTTTCTTTGGGTGTCGCATCCATACATGAGACTCATTCAGGTTGGTGATCCTGTTAGGCACCCGGCGCCCGAGGCACACATTGTTGAGGACCCTCCGCATGCTGCGACTGATGACCCAGGCCCAGATCCACCTATATCCGAGGAGCCTCGCCATGCATTGGTATGTGCATCACTGTTGAACTGTTTGTTTTCTGATATATGTATTGTTACAATGCTAACCTTTATAATTTTGACATTGGTTCAGACTACATTCGATAGGATAGCGTGCGGCTTACAGGACATGATAGATCTACAGATGGTTACTCCTAGGACAGATGCCTACGCCGCTACTGAGCGCCTACTGCGTATAACTCGTTCGGTGACCGAGGAACGATGTGTCTATCAGCGGCAGAGACGGACGAGACAGAGGCAGCAGTAGACATGATTGAGGATGCGTTTTATTTATTATTAGATTTATCGTACCTGTTATTGTAGTTCAGCAGATGTGAACATTATGTTACTTTGACATTGTACTTCATGTATTTCGACATTTTTGTTGATTTAACATTGTCTATAATATTATGTTTGTTTTGAGTTATTGCTTCTCATGTAAACACGTTTAGACAACAACACATGGTATTCGTAGTTGAACAAAGCATCAAAGTACATGCTTAAGCAAGATTCATAATTTGTCAACAATGTCAACTGAAATAATACAATTTGAACTAAACTCCTAAGTCAACATAATCAGTACGGAAATGATGAAGTTGTCTATAAGCTTCTATTCTATATTGATACGGAACTATCCATTGATTTGCAACATTGTAACAATTCCTTGAACATAACAACGCAGGCGGCGGAATAGGACATGCAGCTTTCAATGCGACCTGAAACAATAACCAACACGAACTTTGGTTAACATTTGTTCAAAACCTTGGCCCAATAAACTGAGTTCAACAACTTTTACTTGAACAAAGTGATTTCCAAAGACATGTCCAATACAAATTACCCGATGAACATTGACATCTGCAGGCGGATGGCTTCTTAAAGGAAAGAACGTCATGCTTTGTTTCAGAGATAGAGAAACAAGAACAAGGTTATACCGTGATGCAATGACGTATCCCAGATCGGTGATATCCATCCACTTATCAATTATTACCTGACATGAACACCATTTAACTGTAAATATATCAACCATGGTTAATGTATAAGTATAAACATAATAACATTATAGTTACCTTCACAACCCATCAACAAGTAGGGACCGTTTCAATTGCTCAAATCCGTCAAAGCCACCAAACAATGCTATGTATTCACCAGACCATTGTGAAAGTTCTTTAAGCAAATGATTACGAACCAGAGACCAAGATTCTTCACCGTAACCTAGTAAAGTCGCAATAACACGAAATCCACAGTTACCATCGGCTTTAACATCGATAATGTCTACAATGAAATCATGCATGAATGAATGAAACTGATCCAGCATCGGTAACTTGGTGTCCATATTCCTGTCATAAGCCGAAGATGTTGCAGCATGTTTTGGTGTCGAACAACTATTATGAACAGAATGTAATTTGTCCACATACTCCCATGAAGATGGATCCCGCTTGGTTGACCTGGCGTGTTGCGAAACTTGTCTCTTTTGCGCACCTTTTGTTTTCACTTTTTCAGGCGGAGGACACATTGAGTTTTTGTCAGGATATGCAATTTCTCTAAGTTTTGTCTTTAAAGTGACCTTCCCACAAAAATCAAGGTTATTAAAACGCATAGATATGGCTTCCATCTCTCCACTTATGTCCACCTAGCCCTCATCTACACCTTGATCCTCAAAACTTAACCTCCGCCAAAACAAATCAATAGCATCAATAGTTATGGACCCAAGAACATACTTAGCTAGCTCACATGCACAAGGCAGTCCATGTGTTGTTCGCATAACACATCCACAACGTTTTTTGCTTTTGCCTGCATAATGGACTCGCTCATACTCAGCAGCTAATTGGTTTAAAGCATACCTGGACACCATTCCAATCAATCGTTTATACAGTGTTACTTTAAACACATGACCCACCACATGTATGCTTCTCTCCAATGATGCCCTAATCTCAGTATGTTGTAAGGTCAGCATGTTGTGCATTGCATCCCATACAGTACAGAGGTCGCCTAGGCTATTATGCAACAGCCTCTTCAATGTCGAATGTGCTGACTCGACCCTACATTCCAATGGTAACAGTCATAAAGTATCCCCTACAACCACAATATAAAAACAATAACTTTACAAAACTTAAAGATTTGCTAACCTGTTAGTTGTTGTGTTACCCAAATGCATGCATTGTTTGGTACACACTGTAACAAATTTTTCTTTGTGTGGATTGAGCCATGTGGTTTTCATGTAATCAACAAACGCAGGCCATGGAGAACACGCAATGTCAAACTTTGCCATACAATCACCAAATTCATCCTCATTACCACAGTCCACAAGACTTCCCCAGGCTTCCATCACATAGTCCCATGCGTTACTCTGTCGGATAAAAGTTTTACATTTTGCCTTCACATTTTTTTCAATGTGGAACCGACAAAGTAAATTGGTA
>PYAF01003201.1:150727-190513 GCA_007407185.1 Glycine tomentella
AAACGGACAATTGCATTTTCTCGTGCTAGTCACTGTGGGCACCATGTTTTTATTGAACGCTCTATACTTTCCACTTCTCTCACAACCAATTAAAACAAATGAAGTTCTTCCCTTCTTTCCAGTATGCATGTCCGACCTCATTATCACGGCTACAAAACCATTCTCATACGCAACACTTCTAGCCCATTTTAATAGTTCAACACGAGAAGCGAACACCTACACAAATCAATAATAATGACTATTAAGTTCCATAAATCACTGATTAATAAACGCTAACGAATTTATAAATAATATACATACCTCAAAAGTATTGAACGCTGCAGAACAATCGACTGAACCATCAGCTTTTTCAAATGGCCTCGGTTCATCTCCGATATCTTCATTCATATCAATTTCTTCAGACATTATAGCATCATATATCCACTCATCATTGTTCATTTTCACAAATGACAACAAACTTACATAAATCACAACACAAACAAATAATAATCATTAAGAACACAATTTTTTATAATTAAAATCAATTTTCAATAATTAAATTAATTTTTTTGTCCATACGGATCAACCAATCCGTATAGACCATAAGGATTGGTTGATCCGTATGGACCATACGGATTGGCTGATCCGTATGGTCCATACGGATCACACAAAGCTGAAAATACATGCAGATTCACTAATCCGTAGATCCTATACGGATTATCCAATTCGTAAATGCCAAAAAATGCAACTTACCTTCACCGACAGCTGCTCCACCGCCGTCTGCGACTCCGACCAACCCAATAGCGGCAAAGGTATACACCACCAGCTAAAACGACCACAACCAACACCTTCCACTCACAATGCACTCAACCAGAGCTTGAAGTCGTTCATGGAAACCAAAAGAAATGCTCAGCTTCTGTTATAAACAACGGAGGGTATTATTAGCATTTTAAAAAAAATCTGGGTGTATAAGTCTTTATACTAGTGTATAAAGTTTTTCTCCTATTGTTTTCCCTAGTCGGGCAGTTGGCAGATCTGGGCCTTAGGAAGCCCAGCCCATACAGACCCACCCATGATTTGAGCCCATGTCTCTGCAATCGTCTCGGGGAATAATTTCAGAAGAGTGACAACCTTTTTTTGATCCACAACAAGGTTTTCTCCACTGTAAGGTTTCTTCTCTACAATTCTTCCTTTTTGCTTCTTCTTCCACATTATTTTCGTGCTCTTGCGCTTCCTTTCTTTTTCTTTTCCCCCTTTTTTCTCTTTGTAGCGCCGCTACCTATACTTCGTTTATTGACTCGATGTTCTTCTTCCCTTACTGATTTATCTTTTGCCAGATTCGATTTGTTTCATTTGGTTTGCAGAAGAATCTGGTAAACAAGATATTTATGCTTTTGTCTTTTCTTACCACCTATAGATTTGAACAACGGAACTATGAAATAGTGTTGGCTATTGTTTCTTCTAATTTTTGTTTTGTTTTCATTGCAGGGGCAAGAAGCTGGTGTGGTGTTTCTTTCATTTCACTTTATATGAATACATAGAAGTTTGAAGGGTTTTAGGGATTTACGTCATGTTAGGTTCATTACCTATATTGCCACTACCTGCTCCTCCCTCTGATGGAAATCTAGGTCCTCTCCCTGAGTCTCAAGTGATTGAGGAGGAGCAGAACAAATCAAATTCTGCTTCTGTTCCGGCGTCGGCAACAGTTGTCACCCACACCAGAACGATTGGAATTATACATCCGCCTCCGGACATTAGGACCATTGTTGATAAAACCTCCCAGTTCGTGGCTAAGAATGGTCCAGAATTTGAAAAGAGGATTATTGCAAACAACACAGGAAATGTCAAGTTCAATTTCTTGAACTCATCAGATCCTTATCATGCATATTATCAGCACCGGTTGTCTGAATTTCGTGCTCAGAATCAGTCTTCAGGGCAGCAACCTCCTCCCCAGCCTGCAGACTCGGCTGTTCCTGAATCGTCCCCCGATAGCAACAACGGCGTAGTAGCAGCAGCAGCAGAAAAGCCCGATGTTTCTGCCCAGTTTAAACCTGTCAGGAAAGTGCTTGACCCTCCTGAAGCTGAACAGTATACAGTTCGGCTTCCTGAAGGAATCACAGGGGAAGAGCTGGATATTATAAAGCTCACAGCACAATTTGTGGCTCGAAATGGTAAATCTTTTTTGACAGGGTTGACAAGTAGGGAAGTTAATAATCCCCAGTTCCATTTTCTTAAACCGACCCACAGCATGTTTACGTTTTTCACTTCCCTTGCGGATGCATATTCAAAGGTTTTGATGCCACCAAAGGGTTTGACGGAGAAGCTAAAGAAGAGCGTCTCTGATATGACTACTGTCCTTGAAAGGTGTGTGAATAGGCTGGAGTGGGAGCGTTCGCAAGAGCAAGCTAGGCAAAAGGCTGAGGATGAGATAGAACAGGAAAGAATACAAATGGCTATGATTGATTGGCATGATTTCGTGGTGGTTGAAACAATAGATTTTGCTGATGATGAGGATGAAGAGTTACCTCCTCCAATGACTATTGAGGAGGTTATAAGGAGAAGCAAGGTGACAGCCATGGAAGAAGACATTGTTGAGCCTGGAAAGGAGATCGAAATGGAAATGGATGAGGAAGAGGCCCAGCTTGTTGAGGAGGGTATGAGAGCTGCTAGTTTGGAAGACCGTGATGATGGGAAGCAGAATGAAGTCAGGGTTACTGAAGACCCTGAACCACCGATGAGAATTGTTAAGAACTGGAAGAGACCAGAGGAGAGGATTTCTGCAGAAAGAGATTCAACCAAGTTTGTTGTTTCTCCCATCACTGGCGAGTTAATTCCTATTAGCGAAATGTCAGAACATATGCGGATTTCTCTCATTGATCCCAAGTACAAAGAACAAAAAGAAAGAATGTTTGCCAAAATTCGAGAGACAACTCTGGCTGCGGATGATGAAATTTCAAGAAACATTGTTGGACTTGCTCGGACCCGTCCTGATATTTTCGGTACTACAGAAGAAGAGGTCTCCAATGCTGTCAAGGCAGAAATTGAGAAGATAAATGATGAGCAACCAAAGCAGGTTATATGGGATGGCCACACTGGTAGCATTGGGCGTACTGCAAACCAAGCCATGTCACAAAATATTGGAAGCGAGGATCAAAATGATGCTTCTAATAATGAAGCTAAGAACCTTCTGGGTCCTGCTGCACCTCCTCCAAGACCTGGTATGCCTTCAGTTCGTCCTCTTCCACCACCACCTGGACTGGCATTGAATCTTCCTCGTGTTCCTGTCCAATATTCTGCTCCTCATAGTGGTGCCCTTCCAATGCCTCCTCCTAGACCCATGATGCCATCTATTCAGCCTGCTCTTCCTCCTCCAATGCCAATGAATACTGGACAGCAGTCAATTATGGCTGGCCAACCACCCCCAATGCATCCATCAATTCCTATGAATAACCAAGGAATTCCCATACCCCCACCACCAGGATCTCACTTCACTCCTGTTCCAGTTCCGCGACCTTATGTTCCTCTTTCTGTTCCACCATCAGTTATGCCTATGATGCATCCACCACCTTTGCCTCAAGGAGTGCAGCCGCCACCACCACCACCAGAGGAGGCTCCTCCTCCACTCCCTGAAGAACCAGAACCAAAGAGGCAGAAACTTGATGATTCTGCTCTGATCCCTGAAGATCAATTTCTGGCTCAACATCCTGTATGGACCAACCTAGTTAACAATTATTATTTTGTTAAATGTATATACAGCATTATATTTATAGTAAGTGCTATTTTTGTCCTTCCTAACTGGCATTTTGTTTTCATGACTGTAGGGGCCTGTTCGCATCAGTGTATCTGTTCCTAATGTTGATGAAGGAAATCTGAAGGGACAAGTTCTGGAAATTATAGTGCAATCTTTGTCTGAAACTGTTGGTAGTCTGAAGGAAAAAATTGCTGGGGAGATCCAGCTCCCTGCTAATAAGCAGAAATTGAGTGGAAAACCTGGCTTTCTCAAGGATAATATGTCACTTGCCCATTACAATGTTGGTGGAGGTGAAACACTTATCCTCACCTTAAGAGAGCGTGGTGGTAGAAAGAGATGAGCATATTGCTTGTGTTTCCCTTCAAGAAGGTTGTTGTAATCTTTGGCTTTTTACGGGGCATATGGATTCTTATAGTACTGATAGACTACATGATGTTTTTTCCTGAATTTTATGTTGAATACATTAGATTTATTGTACTGTGAGACATCTTGAGGTATTTACTGCTGTCATGAAGACTGATGTTAATTCTGGAATACAGATTTTGGCACCTTGGCGCTTGTCTCTTGAGGGGAATGGGAAGTAGTGGTTCCTTTATCTAAACTGATCAATTCAAATTATTTTCATCACTGATTAATGCTTTCTTTTGAATTTCAGTTGATTTAATGCAAAGTTACTGGTTTGTTTTTAATTGGAGATCCTTTGCTGTCAGGGAGGGATCATTTACATATCAATTTATTTGTTTTTTTCATTTTGTTCTTGCAATAATCAATGTTGAGTGATGATTTAGGGTTTTCTTTTCCTAGTGTTTAGGTTTTGTCTTATGTTGGATATGTTCGTACAAGAACACAGTTGGACAGTTGGTTAGAAGGCCGGTTGTTGATGAGCATATGTACTGTTAACCAGTGTATCCTGTGTGGGTTTTAGTCACAAGGTTGTTTTATTTTGTTGTTATTTATGTCCTTAACCTAGATTATTTCTGGTAATGGTTGGGATGGTTGTTGTTTTTGATTCTGCTGTTTTGTCACAACAGAAATTCTACTTGGACTTGTGGGAAGGGCTTTGCAGCTTAGCCTGATTTGTTTTTGAATGGAACGAGGCAGGTAGAATGGTCAATGATATTTCTGCGATGTTATAATCCCTATATTGAGATCTTTCACTTTTTATCTCTTAAAATTTGTGCTGATGGCAGTTTGTGCCTGCCAGTTTGTTGCAGAATGGACCAGGTTTTGGTATTTTAGAGAAGGCACTGGTTCTCGTGTTCATCTTTTTGGGGATATCTTATGAAACTTTCTGTTTAACTAGATTTGCAGCTGATCTTGATTAACTTATCTTGTTATGTTATGTCCTATTCTGCTATAGCTGATTTGACTGAGCTTTTATTTAATCTGTGCCTTTGTTTCTTCCCTCTTTTTGGCCTGAATCTTTGTGCTTTTTTCCCCTTGCCGTGTGTCTGTGAGATTGTTAGTATGACTTATTGTAGCCCTTTGTTTGACTCTCGACAGATTCACAAGTTTGAGATTGTTTAGTTTGCAAGCTTCAATGGTTCATTATTTCATTTTTGTTCATTAGGTTACCTTGTGTTAACATTGATGGCTAAAGATATTGAATGACATTTGTTTCAATTAACTGCTAGAATTATGGTCTTTCTCAAATAACCTATTTTGCACCTTATCGGTTGCCTTACCAGATTTTGACTAAGATTAGAAATAGGACTGGATAATAAGATGACCCATTGTTAATTATAATCGGGCATTTATTTTAGATTAATTGCTGCGTCTTGGGGGAAAACCCCTTAATTTAATCCTTTAAAGATTAGAGAGTTCCACATTCTAATCTTTAAAGACCTAATGTCAACAAAGAAGTTCAAAATTTAGCTCTTGCAAAGTTGCAATCCTTCATGATCCACGAGCCCATTCTCTGAACATTGTCAATAAAGTTTTACAATGTTCTGTTGGTGAACCTCCTGATTTGTATATTCTCAAATTGGGGCGGGAACATCAACATTGCATTTTATATTAAATTCATTTTTTTAAACACCACTTCAAACCTGTTTTTTGTACTGATTTTATTTTATCTGTTTTTGGATCAGTCTGGTTGATTCTTGACCAGTTCACAACAACTCTGAAATAATGTGGTTTTTTTAGAATTAAAAGACTGGTTCATCTGGGAATCATTGGTCCGATCTTGAAAACTATGATTAGAAATACTAAATCAAAATTTTAATTGGCATGTGAAATGATGCTGTCTCAATGTAATTAGTTGAATTTCTTCATGTAATAGGTCGCGTCGCGACAACCCCACCTTTTAGACTCTTACCGTATTTATCTCTCTTCGCACTTATTCTTTTTAAACCCGTGCGTTCCATTTATTTAAATTATAGATATTTTATTTATATTTAATATTTTTAAAATATATGTAAATAAATAAATAGTTATTAATTTTAAAATATGTAATAACATATCAAATATAATTATATTAACATTGATGATAATTAATTATTTTTTAATTAAACATATCTTAACTTAATAAGGTTCTTAAACTTTATTGTGATTTTTCATTTTTTTTAAATAATGATAATGATTTAGTACTTTATGAAAAATATAAATTATTATTATTATTGTTACTACTACTTGTTCTTTGATTTTAATCTCATAACTTGGTACTTTTATAAGTTGTTTATCTATAAGAATTATTATACATTTTAAAATTTATTCATTTAATTATATAAGAAATATTAATTTTAAAATAATATTAATTTCCTCTAGATTTAATCAACAACTTAAAATGTTTCCATCTGATAGCTCAAAATGTTAAAGTGAAGGCAAAATCAAATCAAGGACTATTGTACATTTCAAGTTTTAAATTTCTATATGAAGATTCAAAATATTGAACCGAGGAAAAAAATCAGTTCAATGCTTGCTATATATTTCAAGTTTTAAATTTTTATTTGAGTGTCTCAAAATGGTAAATTGAAGATAAAATCAGATCAACGATTACTACTGTCAAGTTAAAGTCTTCATTTTATGATTCTAAAATATTGAAGTGAAATTTAATAACATAAAATACAGATAGATAGATACGTAATTTTCTTGTTTAAAAAATGTCAATTAGGAAAAATGAGAGTCGCGAGCTCTGCACTTCCACGAAAGTGATATTATGTCTTGGGCTTTGAAGAAGCAATTAATAAAAAAATATTTGCACGTATTTTAATCAAGGATTGAAATTTAATATCTGATATCAAGAACAACAGTGTTGAAAATTTATGGATCATTAACAGCCTTTCTAACTGACTAACTACCGTTCTACTAACAAACAAAATTAGCTTTATATTTGTAATGAAATATTAAATAATATGCGGTATGAACTAGAGCCATTGATGACTGGAAACATAAGGAATAAGCCAGACCTGAGAAAAATTCAAAGATGAATTTGCTCATGAATTAGATTTCATCCTTTATGGACAAGGAGAATAAAACACTGCATATTGTGTCATATATTTCTCGCTCTCTGATATCACATCTAAAACAAAGTGCATACAATTCGCTTGGTAACTTGCCAAACAAGAACACCTTCCAATCAAACCTCAGGCATCTGGTGATACTGGAAGTAAGACTCATACTGTTGTTCTATGAAGCCACCACAAATTTTACACAAAATATGCTCATGAAGTTCCTTACAGCTAGCCACTTTTATTTACGTTTTCTTTGAATTATCCTAGCTTCTTTAAAATTGTTTAAAAGTTGTATTTTTATTTATTCATACCATAACAAGGTACCACACCTAGTCACCTACACACCTTTTTGCATTGAAGTGATTTTTTTGGTTTTATACTATATGTACTGCTCACTTTCCTAATGTAAAGGTCAGAATCTGTCGCATGTTTACTCGGTGGTGTAGATTGAAGTATAGAAATTCCCACCCTGCAATACAAGAAAGAGAAATCGTACACACTTCTCAAGTGTTAAGATAATTTTTATTTAACTTATGTTGTAACAATTTTATTTTAAATGAGTTCTAAACTTAACCGTTGGCTTAACACTGATATACATTAACATATCTATAGTTTGTAAAAGTTGACCATAATTAAAATAATAAAAAAAAAGTCTCTTTCGAAGTGATCATGTTTCTAAACATGAGTGATGAATGATGGACAACCATTGTTAATCGAAACACACACTGCAGACTGCAGTCCAAGTGTGGAATAATTTCTACACACCGACAAGGATATCCATGAACCAATCACGTGAAATTATATATATATATATATATATATATATATATATATATATAGATAGATAGATAGATAGATATATTTATTGGTCTTCTAGTTAACAAATCTTGATATCTCAGCACAAAATCACTTCCTCATCCTCTTCATTAGTTTCCAATATCTTTCTCTTAAAACTTCACTCATCCAATGTTGTGGTGCTTAATTACCCTATAGTCTTTCCCCTTTTACACAGTTTTAGATATTCACGTTTCTATTTGAGCGCCCTCACTTACTCACTCTTCGAGTATATTCACCCTTGGTTTGCTTCCTTCTATTTATATAATTTATAATTATGTCCTTGCACTTTCATTGCCATTGATTTGGCATAGAAAACATAGCTTTAGCGATGATAACGCAGGTAACTAGCGAAGATACATGTTATAGGACTTGTTGCCGCCTTCAGGGCATAAATGGTAGAGAGTCACGAATTACAGGAATCATTGAGGCACTAACTGATCCAGTTCACAGGACTGTGTGGACACGATGATGATCACATGGGAAATAACTTAAAAAACTGTTACAAGGAGAGTTAAGAGAGACAGCTTGTATGATATGATGGTGATGGTAAGCATAAGGTAAAATCCCAACTTGAGAAAGAATTCAAGATGAGTTAGGTTTCAGCCTTCAAAGAAAAACAAAAGAAAAACCTTTCATTTCGTGCTTTCTTTCCTATAAAGACTAAAAACAAGAATGCTGTAACTAAAAATTCTAGAGAACTATCGGATAGGATCCGGAACAAGTTAAAAATTCTCTCCATCTTACCCGATCTTCACACCAGACTTGATTTGGCTAAACTTGGTGTGGATCACCAATTCTGCAAATTGGTACTCACTTCTCACAGTGAAGAGAGACTATCAAATCAGATGAATGCTTCCTCCAGAGATATTTATTGAAATAAGATACTTCGAGGGGTGTCCTGTATTTGTCTCTTACTTCTGTGTAACCAATGTTCTATGGATGCATCATAGAAGTAGGAAGTAATGTGTGGGGATAAGGATTATTGTGACCAAGCTTTATGAACCATGACAATGTTTGTGTTGCTTAATTCAAATATATTGAAGTTGAAAGTTCAAAGAAAGAAAATATCTGTCTACCGTATGTGCTTCTTTTTTATGGAATTATATAGATATGCCTAGCTGGAGGAATTAGTAATTGTCTGTTTGTAATGGTATGATACTGAGATGTCATGGCCTCTCATGGTTATCATGTGCAGTGCTCCATACATGACTTCGTACATAATGCATAGGAGACTTTTCACTCTCATTTTATAAAGGGAAGCGAGGGAACTTACTCATTAATTCTTTTGGTGATATATCTCGAATTATGAAGCACAAGATCACTGGTTTTATCTAATATCTCACTCTGTTAATAACCTAGCCTCTATTCGATGATTCCCCCACCCGTAATAAATTTAATATTAACTCTTGAATTCATGTATCATAGTAATAAAAGAGTTAATTATATTATTTAAAGCCAAATATGCATTGGGATCTCAGAATTAACGGTTTGTAGCACTAGCCATAAGTCTATCGACAAGTGCTACTATTTGTTTTTTGGCTGATCTCATATATAGAGAAGTTTTCAAAAGTAACCGCCAATTCCGTGCATGTCTGATCATTTACTTTTGATCATTGTCTAACTGGTTTCTTTCACAGCCTGTAAACTTTATACAGATTTGGTCATGTCTAATAATATTTAGAATAAGATAAATTTAAGAAATTTGGTCTTTGCTCATTGACAGTGCCGTAAGAGCAATGGCCTTAAAAGAAATCAACCTGGCTTACAAAGCTAGTTATCCCAAGCCTGTATAGAGTGATAACAGCATACTAAGAACTCCCAAAGAAGAGTAGATTTGTAATAAGAAAAATAAGGAAGTGAGATGAAAAATCAAGTATTCATAGTGGGTGGACGAGACAGTGACAACAGGTTTTGACTTCGTTCAGGGGTATTACCGGTGACTGGAAAGAAAGTATCAAGTCTGTGGGTGCTAACTTTTCTGGATAAAGCCCACATCGAAGGGTATACCAAGAGCAAGTAAGCTGCTTATGCTATAAAATGAAAGGGTCAATTGTTGTGTTACTTACGGAGCCGTGTGATAAGCACAAAGCGAACTATTCTTTCGCCTTTTACTAAAGAATACCGTGTTCTTGTCACTTCAAGCGGCATACGCCAATTTTTGGAAGAGTTTTCCAGTTAGGAAAGCTCTGCATTATAAGTTAAACATTTTTCTTTAAAAGATTTAAGGGAGTTTTGAATTTGTAGTTAGGATAGTACTCAGTGCTGAAGTTTGAATGTCTCTGAAATTTGAATCATTTGTACCAAGATCATTCATTAGAATAAAGTAGTTCTACTTAGTTTGTCTCATCTGTGTAAACTATATTCTAGTGTTTACGTTGGAGTTCTAATAGCCGCCAACATTGATGCATCATAGAAGTACACAGTAACTTGTAGGGGATACTGAGATATTATGCCATTACGGTTACAATGTGCAGTTCTCCTTGAATTACTGCATAGAAGACTTTTCAGTCTCTATTTAGACAAGGGACTTCCTCATTTTGGTGATATATCTCGAAGTAGTAAGAACAAGATCACTTGCTCTTGATCAAAATTAATTGGCTTTATCTAAAATCTGTGTTAAACCTTTTTCGGATTCCTGATATCAACATCCCAAGATCAGAGTGTTGTAAGAGCAATGACCTTTTAAATGGAATCAACCTAACATACAAACTAGTTATCCCAAACCTAGAGGTCTTTATAGAGTGATAACAGTACACTATAAATCTCGAAGATTATATTAGTAATACGAAAGAAAGCGATAGAAAACTATGAAAGCAATCTAAAAAGTTTTCATTCAGGGGTGTGCAGAAAGGATTAAGTGTGTGGCTGCGTATGCTTCTGAACAGAGCCCACATCGAGTGGTACACTAAGAGATAAGCTGCTTTTGCTATAAAGTGAAAAAGTTAGCTGCCTGTTACAAAGCGAACTATTCTTTCACCTTACACTAAAGAATGACGTGTATACGTCACCATTATAAGTTTGTTCCAAACTGCAATTTTGAGAGCTTTTTTCTGTTGAATCATTTTACCCACCTATAAAGTATAAACTGTTCGATTAAGTAAAATTGAACTAAACCTTTTAAAAATAGTGTCAATCTCACATTGTTGACTCGTAACATGGTTTGAGTCCTTTCTATCTGCATAAGATTCTTGAGAGCTCATCTAGCAGTACAATGATCTGTTATTAATCTTTGTTCATGCAGTCTCCGAAAAGTATACATTCTCCAGTGATAGTTTTTTGGAAGCTCGTGAAAATTGTGCAATTTAAATATCATTTTATTACTAGTTATGTCATGCGTATGTAATAACTAAACCGTTTCATTTGCGGTACAAAAGAAGCTTTTTTATTGTGATACAAATTATGAAATGTATTCTACAGTATTGTTTTTTTAGATTTTGATAAAATTCATCAAGATGTTTTTTGATACAATTATTTTATTTTAAATTGTTTGACTATGATATTTTAAAAGTAATGTAACCTAATTTTTTTTGATTAAATAAATAAAACTATTTTATAGTGTAAATAAGATATAATTTGTAGCTATAAAAAAAAGATATAATTTGTAAATATCAATCAATTCTACTTAACCAAAAATGCATAAAAAAAGTTTCCCAAAATCAAATTCTACTCGTGACAAAATTGTATAAATGAACGAATGAACATTATTTCACTTTTTACTTATAAAGGGGGGTGTTCAGCACAAAATTCATTTCTATCAGTAAAGTTCCAGTATACCGCGGCACATGAGCAATATTTATGTACATTAACTTAATTCTTAAATAAAAAATGAACTAATTTGTAAAATGTTTGTTACGAAGCTGCTTCATGAAGTTGTTTTGTCCAGTCAAAATGTTTCCACTGATTGGAAAAGCTTTCAACCGCTTGCTTTTGTACCTCCACAGCCTCGTAGCGTCGTCGCCTATACATATCCTTCTCTGCCAAATGTAGCATGCCTCTTATGACATTCAAGCCAAGGCTGACGTTAAACTGCTTTTCATCTTCAATAACATGGACAAAACCTTTGTTTAGACCAAATTCAACGTGAAAATATGGAAAGTGCTTAGGAACTGGCTCCACTCGGCTTCAGCTTCATCAATAGCCTGTGACAACCCAATTTAACGAGTTTAAAATTTTAAACATTCATAGAAAATAATAACACAAATATTAAATGAAGTAATTTTGGATAGAAAGAAGACAACCATCAACAACAAAGCACAAGATACAATGGATCTTTGATCAAGAGCACTGGAATACCAATTCTCAGGTGAAAACTAGATAAATTGGGCGATAGAAGAATTACCATTCAACGAACCTATCCTATCCATATCTAGAATGCTTTTAATCATATCTGGCACTCATCAAAAGACCATATATAGTAAGGGTATGCAAATAAAACCATAAACTGCAATGAACTGCATCCAAAAATAAAACCATTTAAACTAGTTCAGATCAATTGCTCAAGAAACCAAGAAAGAAATGAAGAGATTAATTTCATGCTGGCTTTAAGAACACAACACCATTATGCAACTATGTGCAGCTTAATGGATTAATGTTCCTTTCACAGATGCATAAATGAAAAGCATCCCTTTTGAAGAGAGAAATAAGCAGTCAGTATTACACAGGAAAATAATGTTCGGCATCTCACCTTTTTAAAGTACAAAGGGGCCTCTTTGGCAACATCTTGGGGTAAAGGAATGCACTCAACCATACAATGCCGTTGTTGCTGTGCCAATCCCATCACAGTCTCAAGAAACACTACTTCCTTCTCTTGCTTAGCAAACATCATAATTAGGCACTTCTTGAAGTTTCAAATCTCTATACAGACATTATCATCCACAGTTCTTGTAGCTGATTCATGCTGTCAGATAAAGGAGAAGACAAAGTTACAATGTAAAATTCCATAGAAACAACAAATAACTAAGTTGCTTATGGCACAAACCAACTGGCTCAAAAATCTGTTGAGCACTTCCAATTCACATCACATTAATATAATGTAATGTTACTTCCAATGCATGCAATAACACTAATCTACCAAATTATCCCAATTTCAAGAAAGCAGCATCAAGTACACTTCAATTCTCATTACTATGATCGATTTGAATATTCTCCTGGATCCACAACATTTTATCCAGGAATGGTTCTAGTCATAGAGGAAAATCTTCAGCTGTCAAATCCCTTGTCAAATAGCATCTTTTTTCCATAAGAAAAAACATCAACTAAAGAACTTAATCACTCATATTGCAGGGATTGTGTTGAAAAAACAACAAGCCCACACTGCTTTCCACCAGTTTCAACTCTAAAAGAAACACTGTCAGTAGCAGAAATTTAAGTCACCTGAATTGGTAAAATGAAGCAATGACCAGGCACCACGGGCTGCCACTTTGGCAACATAAGATAAGTGAAATTTGCAATTGAAACAACAAGATGCATAGGCTGATTTGGATTTTCTAAACAAAATAGGCAGCGCTCTTGCTGAGTCAAGAATCGATTTGTCTTCTTTTGGATACTTTTATGATCATCACCTCCTTGCTTCTTTATACTCTTTCTGCTTGGACCATCCTCAAAGTCATTCATCATCAGCCCAAGTCGAAGCCCTAAACTGCTTGTTATGCATGATCTTGCGAGCAAGATGCATATCAGCATTATCATCTCCTTTCTTCTGCTCAGCAGATATCTTCTGCATAGCATACCTACAAAAAGCAAAATGTCATCCGATAAAAACACAAGAAATAACGAAATTTTACAAGAATAAATAAAGCTGTA
Source organism: Glycine tomentella (assembly GCA_007407185.1). Taxonomy (NCBI): domain Eukaryota; kingdom Viridiplantae; phylum Streptophyta; class Magnoliopsida; order Fabales; family Fabaceae; genus Glycine; species Glycine tomentella. The sequence goes on from PYAF01003201.1 coordinate 164,549, forward strand.
GAAACCAATAAGAAGAAAAAAGAAATGCAAACTAAAAAAATAAACATAAGAGTTGCTCAGTTTTTCTGCAATATAAGAAATTTCACCTGGTGCAAAATGTCTTCACATAGAAATGAATAAATCAAAATGCATATAGGATAAAGGAGAACAGAAAAACAAATACAGAATTCCAAGTCAGTAAAATACCTGCTATAACTTCCATCATTGGCAAACTTATTTAAGCTAGATACTGCAGCAGAGATGACCCCAGCACGCTCAGCTACCACTTGTTGGCTCTTTCGCTTTCCCCAACACAAAGAATCTCGAACTTTAGGTGCTTTCATTTCATGGTGCTGAACAGAAACATCCTTCAAGTAGTCCTGCTAGTGTTTCATTGGCCAATTTCAGTGAAGTGTAACAGAATATATTCCAGAAAAATGTGATTAACACCATAAAAATTATTAGACATAAAGCCCGTTGATTGAACAAGAAAGAAACCTGAAACAGTTCTTTGTCTGTTATCAAAGATACCCTTTTAGAATCCCTTTGACCATGCTTATCAGAATCTGGTGAATTTCCTTCAGTTATCCCTCTATGTCTATTTGTTATAGCACGCAGATGAGCACGAGCTGGGGCAGCTGCGTGAGATGCAACAGCTGCAGTCAACTCACCAAGAGAACTCCACCTTTCTTCCACAACATGCACATATCCATAAAGTAAACAGCAAATTTATTACAGGATGACAGATAGGAACAAGGAATATCTGAAAAGCAAGCATAAAAACCTCGTTGAATCTTCGTCCTTCTCGAGCTGCTTGCTCTTGTGCACTCTCCAACTTGCTCCTCCATCCCTAACAAGGGAAGAAGATAGAAGTTGATCAGCACCAACTTTAGCTCCACTTTCTTCCGGGTAACCACTTCCATTATCATTCAAATATGGATTCGGTTCCTTAGGATTTGCCTTCTTTGACTGGAAAAAAAGAAGAAGCAAACAACTTAGTCTTTTAGCACTTTACATTGGCTGAGATCTAAAGATGAAGACAAGCAGCAAACTAAATGAAAACATTTAAGACAGAACACAAATGGACAGGCAATTCACCTATGTGAATGTCAGCAGGAAAATTGAAACATTGTTCCCAATTCATCACTTTTATCTTAAACAAAATCCATATATGACTACTGTAATAAAAACATGAATATAAAATAATTCTCCTGCAGAAGAAGGCCAAAGGATCAAACCATTTTATCTTCAAAAGGCATTAGCTCACCATGTAACTATCTTTTACATTTTTTTAGATTTTGGATAAAATCTGATAATATGTCCCATTTATCTTTATTTTATCTTTTAATTCATATTTTTCTTTAATATGGTCATTGATAGCATTAAAAGGGGAAAAGGAAGTTTCTCTTTGCTTTGATTTCTTCTCTGGTTTATTCCTAGTTATTTTATCCTTCCCTTCTCATTTATCCTTTCATTTCTTGTAAGAAATAGCAGAAAATGACACCAATAAATAGCAGTTGATAAGGAGAAAATTCAAACAAAAGCAACAAAAATTAGTAAACACAAAACAATGTGTCCTCCTTTGAGGACAGAAAAAGAATAAAAATACAGAACCCGACAGGAGAGCTACATATTTTAACAGCCAAAAGGGAAAGAAATTTAACAGAGATATACCTCCTCAACTGGAACCTCCTCTTACAATTTTTCCTCTATTTCCGTAACTACAGGCTTCTTGCTTTCAGACCTAAGCATCCAACCCAACCCCATTTCTTTTCTTGCAATTTCCATCTCAATATGGAGGGTGGACCGCGTGAGAAGGGCGCCGTGAAGGTGAACGTGAGGAGGAGAAGGGCTGGTTTGCGTGAGAAGGGCGCCGTGAAGCTCCGGGAGTTGTTCTGAAAAAGGGCTTCTGCGTGAGAAGGAGAAGAAGTAAACTTAAGGATCATGGTAATAAAACGACGCCGTTTCGTTTCGCTTTTTTTTTTTTTTAGCGCCAAAACCAATTATGGATTTCAAAACCGGCGGGTCGCCGGGTTAGCAGAAAATGCTGGGCCAAACAGGATGATATGCATGACCGTCTAATAATCAAATCGTTCTAGTTAGATTGGTCCGTTTGACCCAATCAGATTGGATTTCACAACATTATTCAAAACTATTAAACTTCCATAATATATTTTTTTTATATCACCGGCTGGCCAAATGACCAATTAAGAATATTTTTTTTTTCAATTTTACCATTTGTGATAAATTTATATTAATATTTTAAAAAGGTTAAATCGTAATAGATATTATGACTTCTGAATTAAAAATTGTAACAATACAAATTTTTTATATTAAAGTCATAAATTAATTTACAAGTTCAATTTTTAATTTTAAAAAATTTGACTTTAAAGTCATAAAAATTGCTTTTTTGTCACGAATTTAAAATTGCAAAGGAAATTTTTTTATTGAAATCGTAAATTATTTACTACTATAATTTTCTTTGCAAGTATTTTCTAATTTTTAAAATCGTAAATAATTTTTAAATTATTTAATAAATTAATGTATGTCTTTTTATAGTTTTATTTAATATTTTTTATTAATTTTAAGGATTATTATTTATTTTATAAACTAAAATATAATACAAAATATTTAAACTTAAATAAAATATTAAAATGTACTATATATTTGTTTAACAAAAATATTAAAATATTTTGTTACTAATATTAACTTATAATTATCAAATAATATTAATTTTAAAAAATAATTTTTATAATTGTCATTAAGTAAATTAATAATTTTATAGAGTATTATTAATTTATTTTATTTTATCAATTATTTTAATATTAACAAAAGGAAACAATTTAGTAATAAAAGTAGTTGTTAATATAAAAATAACATAATACATTAATATAAAATGAACAAAACAAATTAAGCATAAACATAAAATTAAAAAATAGAAACAATATTAGTCGTCAACTTGCTTGTATGGACAGTTATTATGATTATGTCTTTCAATTCTACACAATGAGGATTTCTTACGCCTATTTGGAATTGGTTTGTCTATCTTATTATGTATACGACTAATGGTTAACCTTCATGTTGAGTCTCTTCGCTTCAAAGGATCAGACATAAAATATGAACCCAAATATTAAGGTCATTTATCTTCGTTTTCAAGGAAATGAAACTCATGTTAATAAACTTTGTAAATATTTTCCAACTTGTATACATGGTCAACAAAGTCATTGAAATTTAAATTGCAAGAAGCGCACGTTGTAATTTCATGCGAGCAAGAAAATTCGAAGTGTCTGAAATTCTCCACGATCATACCACTATTCGTTCAATTTGACAATGCATGTCATTGCTCGTCGCCCAAGTCACATAGTTGTAATTTCTTGAACCTCAAACTCCCCTAATTTCCAAACGTACATGCGAACATAATGCAAGATAGTAATGTGTCAATTTTCTTGCATCATAACATATACCTCTTCAGAGTACCTATGTCCTACCTTTATCATATTCATGATTTTCATGTTATTAGTAACAAATGAGTCATTTATTTTATTAAATTTTCCTTGACTAAGACAGTAATAGGCAATGCTCGGGCTTCTTTCAGAACAAACTTCATACATTCGACAATATTGGTAGTCATATGCTCATATCGTTTTCCTTCATCATAGGCCTGAGTCCATCTACTCTTGGGAATTTGGTCAACCAATTTGCTGCTTGTGGAAACTCTGATCGCATTGTGAGCAACTTTGCCTCATATTGGAGTTTCCTTATCTCATATCCTATGAAAAAAGACAAAACAATGAGTAATAAATATGTTGAACATGTAATAAATAAATTATTTGATCTTAGAAGCTTATCCATACTGATGACTTGTTTTTTAAGTCATTTTTAAAGTCTTTGTTGAAATTTGATGTAATCTAGTGAATACAATACACAAAAGTTACATCCGACTCAGTCCACCCAACTCGTTCTGATTGTAAAGTTGCTACCAAATCAATTCTATTGTCTGATATAATACACAAATTTGGTTAAGGTGTAACATATATTCTCAAATAATGCAAGAACCACATCCAAGCTTATATTCTCTCACTCTCAACAATTACAAAAGCAAGTGGAAAAATGTTTCGACTACCATCTTGTCTAATGGCAGTCAACAAAGTACCATGATATTTTTCGGTTAAAAATGTGTCATCTACTTGTACAATTAGCTTGCAATATATAAAGTCTTCAATGCATGGTTTAAAAGTCCAAAATACACGATTCAAAATCACCTTAGAAGACGCATCTTCATCATCCTTCATTGAATTAGATGTTTTGTATCTAACGATTGTACCTGGAAAAAAGTGTTAAGCAACTGTCATCCATATAGGCAAGTAACTATACAATTCTTCCTAACTTCTAAATGCAATTTTGAGTGCTTTTATTTAGTTGTCCATCTCTTTTTTATGTCACAATATAACCAAAGCGTTGTAGCATGTATGTAATTCAGGTTTTGATTTGGATACTAGGATTTGTTTTCACTAAGTGAACAATATTATGAGCAATTATAGATGAGTCTAACCTAACATGATCTTGTAATATGAGTGAAGTTGTGCAAGCGTAAATACCATTTACTTTTTTATCTCCCACCTCTTGTGTATTTTGTTGTAGGATGCACTTGCCCTCCAATGACACCCATTACCATATTATACACTTAACAACATACTTGTCACTCTTGTTCTCTTATATATCATAATTAAATGAATGTAGAAAATGAAATTGTTTAATGGCATTCATAGCTACTTGTTTTGATTCAAATATCATTCTTCATAAAGGTCATAAGAGTTATTTGTAATGTTACTCCCTTTATTTTGATAAGGATTTAAGAACTATAGGTCTTCTGAAAGCTAGTTATTAACAATTTCAAAATATGAAGATGAATCACACTGACTTTGATTGCTTAGTTCTCCACTTCCGTGAACATCGTGCTCCTGGTCATCGTCATTAAAGTCTTTAACATTATCTCTTACTATGGGTTCTTCACCAGACATCCCTGAACAAATAAAAATGTAATTTATCAGTAAAAATATGAATAATTTATACTATTTAACATTAAATAAAAATATACCGAGAAGATTGTAAAAATGACTACAATGACTTTTAAAGAAAATGTGAAAAAATGAAGAAGACTACCAATGAGCTTGAGTGTCAGGCATCATCCCTTTTATAATGGAGACGAAAGTCGTAGGTTTTGCATGACTTCAAAGGAATTAAAGCCTCCAGAACTTTGAATTGATTTATAGTATCTTTGTTAAAAATAATTATAACTTATAGCATTTTAAAATAAATAATAATAATTAAAACCCTAAAGTGTTTTTGTTATAAATAATTAAAACTTGTAACTTATAACATTTTTAGATAAATAATGATAATAACTAAAACCCTAAAATAATATTAACTTATAACATAAATTTTTTAAATAAATAAGACCCTTAAATAATATTAACTTATAACATATAACATTTTTAAATAAATAAAACCCTAATCACGACTTTAAAGTCGTCCACTAACTTACGATGTCTAACAACTAAAACCTAATTAAAACACTAAGGTCGTGATGTTCTTTCTTTACGACTTTGAAGTCGAGCCATGTGTTACGACTTCAAAGTCGTGTGACTCATCCACCAAATGGAAATAACGAAATGCAAGTGAGGCTCGTGCAAAACAATGAGAAAACGTAGATGAAGCTCGTGAATAATGCAGAAGAAAGTGAATATTGTAGACTCAAGCATGAAGAATCTTAGCTTGCATCATATGAAGTATGTAAATAACTTTACAAGATTTCATAATGTTGCTTCTTGAAGAATCTTCCCTCCTTTAATGATGAAGTTGGTGAATGACAACTTGAAGAACCCCAAAAACTACACCTTCAACAAAGAGCAAACCTACGAGATTCTACATGTTTAGCAAAATGCTACAAGATTCTACACGTTCGACTTATCACTACCATGTGTCACGAGATTGTTTATGTGAAGTCCAATCAAGTACATTGCAAAAGTCTGAGATTCTTTCTCACGTGAACTCAAAGGCATGAGATTCCCACTCACTAATGACAAATGCATGACACCAAAGCTTACTTCACGTGAATGAGTCACGAGCAAGGTAAACTTCTCTCATGTATTTTGAATTTTCTTCACTTGGTCTTTCATTCTTCTTCATTCTTATTTTGCGGAGCTTATTTCTCTTTCCACCTTTTTCATCATTCTTGTAATCTCTTGTTTTTTTTTTTTTCGAAGCAATGACACATGCACAACTTGGACCTATTGATGGCTTGTTGTTGCACTTACAACACAATCATATTTCCAATCAAGTGTCGGAAGGCGAAGAGAGAATGATTCGTGCAAGGTGTAATTCTTTCTAGGCTTTTACACATTGGATCGTATAGATAATCGCGTGAAAAACTTAATAAATAAAGCTGGTTTTGGTCATGTTATAATTGTTGGGTAGATTGATATTAACCAGCATTTGGTCACTGCATTGGTTGAACGTTGGAGGTCCAAAACTCACACCTTATGACTTTAAAGCCGTATTTAAAAAAAATATAAAATTGAAGTAAATTTTTTACGACTTCAATGTAAAAGAAGAATAAATCATAATATATGTTATAACTTTCAATTCAAAAGTCGTAATATGTGTTACGACTTACCCACTTTAGGAATTAATTTCAATTTTATCCCCTGATGGTAAAATTGAAAAAAAAATCCCTTGATTGGTCGTTTGGCCATCACCAGCTAGTAATTTTAAGGTTTAATTATTATTATGGTTCTCTAGTTTATTTTTTTGGTTAAATTTCATCATTTTATAATTAAAAGATTTAATTTCCCACGGTGTGGATTCAAATCTCTCATAGAAGTCATCTTTTGTTCTTATTGGACAATCCTCCTCATTTGATGTTAAGAGACTTGTTGAATAACTGCAATTGGATGAAACTATTGTCAAAGACGTGTAATAAATTTTTAGGTGAGTCTTTGCTGACAATCTCAATATGTCATTGTCTATCTGTTGGATAGTATTTGAAGGATATTCTCGTAGTAGAATTATTAACAGATTTAATTAGGTCATGTATTTTTTTAAAACATTTAACATGATCTCTCTATTTTTTCAATTATTATATGTATGAATTTAGCAACTTTCTTATTTGCAAGGGGTCTGATTGTTTAAGCTTGTTTTTTAAAAAAGTTTTTTTATTTAATAAAATAAGTAATTTTTAACTTTTACGGTGCATCTGTTTGAGTTGATTTTGTTTTAAAAAATAGTTCTTTTTAATAAGTACCTATTTGTTTCTTAAAAAAACATTAAATAATTATTTTTCACAGTTACTTTTTTAAATTTTAAAAAAAGTTATAATATATATATATATATAACACTTGCCTTTTTGGTAATATTTTGGAATATATTTGGAAGAAATAAAGTTATCACGTAATTAAAATATTTACATATTATAAAAATTATTAGATTTACAAGTTTGGGGTTGTGTATAATAATGTTAAAATATGAATATAACATTTTTGTGGAAATAAATAAAAAAAGTTAATGAAATAATAGACGGGAGGTTGAATATTATATTAAGGAAAACCTAATGTTTTTTCGAAAATGATTTTGCAAATAGATTTGGAAAACAAGTTTATAAAACTATAGTACAAAGATGTTTTCGTAAGGATATTGCACAAGACAAGATTTTCAAATACTTGTGCTTCTAGAAATGAATGTGTAAGCAATTAATGAAAACATATGAACATAAGTAAAATACTTGTTGTTTTTATACTAATTCGTTCGATTTTGAGTTACCTTAAATTCTCTTTCAACTTAATTAAGAAGAATTCCACTAATTAAAAAAATATTACAAGTATTTTATTATTGTGACTTCTAATTACAAGGGTCATTTTTGACACACCCACAATCTCACCTTAAGATTGCTAAATTCAAGTATTCTTTATTTATTAAATCACTCCTACCTTTCTCAAATAATAGAGCTTGAAAGGTTAACAAGAAAATATTCTTACACAGAAAAAAATATACTCTCACGGAGAAGATAAACAGTTACAGTACAAAAGTAGAAGCTTTGCTAAACAAAGAATAGAGCTTTGAGTATTAGAGATAATAGTCCAAAAAAGATAGCTTTTTGTATATGAGAATTTTGAGCACTTTGTAATTTCAACAATGTTCTCCTTCTATTTAAGCTTCAATCTTCTTTATATAAGCTTCAATGGATATGATTATTGTCGGGAATAGAGGCATCTAATTTTATCGTCTAGACACAAGGCTTAATTATTATCTTTTTGCTACGAAGAGAGAAAGACAAAAGATACAATCCTTTCGCTCATGAAGTCTGAAGTCTGAACAACGTTCACCATGTGCCTACTTGTACGGAAACGGTTTGCACAATGCATATTCTTATTGTAAACATATACTTAAAATTAAAATCATGAAATATTTTTAAAAAATGCTAGATAACATAAGGACAATGAAACTTTTTCAAATAGAATCATCATCGTAAAGAGTACATATATTGATATATATATATATATATATATATATATATATATATATATATATAATTGGACGAAGGAAAAAATATTAAGTTTCATTTATCATATTAGAAAATAAAAAGGCTAGCATATTGAATGCTACTTTTCACAAATTAAAACTTTTGAACGTTTGTCTCTTAATATGGTGTTGGGTGTTTTTAGTTCTAGAAAACATAGGACCGAGTTGATGAATTTTATATAATTGGACACCTGATCATTTGTTATATATTATAGGGACAAAAATGAAAAAAAAATATATATAAAAAAGACTGAAACAAAATAACAATAACCAAAATATTTTTTTTATTTGGGACTTAACACAAAAACAATTTTATTAAGGATAAAAACAAATTTTGTATTTACGATGACCAAACACATAATTTATTAATATCATCTAAAATCATGAAATCAAACTTAACCAAATAAAATAATTAAATAATTAAATTGAACCTAAAATATAAAGTAGTTAACAAAAATAATAATTAAACCTGAAAATTAAAAGGATCAAGTAGTAAATTTAGTATCAATTTTTTTCTCTATTTTATTTTTATATTTTATAATTCATTTTTAAAAAATTATCTTATGGGACAATACCTATTTTTTAAGTAGGAAATTTTTTTTTATTAACGTATACAAATAAAAAAAATTGGGCAATTGTCCCCAGCCCTCTCACGTACATCCCCCATTGGCTAACACCATAATGTTTTTACAAAATACAAGCTAATTTTAACTTATAAAAAAAATATTTCAGTTTTCCCTCATTTTTCTATTATTTGCAAATGACGAATCTGTCCCTACCGGAACGGAAGTAAAAACTGGTATTTTATTGATGGAAATGTCTAGAGCTACAATAGAAGGGTACCACTTAGGCACGAAGTATCAATGCTTCATCCCATTAAAAAAAAAAAGTTCTGGATCCCAGACATGAAAAACATGTACGTAATCGGATCGTGACACATGGATAATAATGAAGGTGAACAAAACGCAAATTTAGTTAGAACCATGGAAATCCATGAATTGAGGCCACATGAGAGTGAGAACAATCAGATTAGATGGACATGGAAATTGAACGATTAATCTGTGCATGTATATGTTTGAATAATGCACGGACCTATCCAATTAATTTTGACAAGGATGGTCTTGATTTAAAAAGTCATAGATAGTATTAGGTTAACAAGTTATGATAGCATGTACACTTCAACGCGTTGATTTGAAAGGGCTTTGGCATTTTCTCAATTTGTTCTAAATCTCTAATCACTGCACATGCCAGGTGCAAACGATCACCAGTGGTGTGATTGATAAGATGGTCAAACCTGAATTTTTTTATATATAATTAGGGGTTACCCCTACCCATTAAATTGTGGAAATTCTCAAGAGATATATTTTCTATTTATATATAGATATCAAAAATAGGATGGATAAAGAAAATGAATAAGTAATAATAGGTGAGAAATAAAATAAAATGAGAAAAAGTGAAGAAAGATATAAGACAATAAGTAAAAATAGATAAAAAAAATAGTGAGTCTTATAAATTTTAAACTTATTTTTAATTTTTTATCAACCAATCAAATTATTTTCATTTATCACTTAATGAGTGTGACTCACTTAATCACGCACACTAATTTTGTAGGAGAAAATTTGTATTTAATTCTCATATAAAATATTCTTGAAAAATATAAAAAAAAATTAAGTATGATAATAAATATTAGTCTTATAATTAATTTAAATGACTAAAGTTTATGAAATACTTCCACCTAGAAAATCAAAAGTTAAAATTATGATTACAAAAATAAAAACTATTTTCATCTCTCTCGCCTCAATTTCTTCTTTGTCCTCTCCCAAACATAACGTTAACATTACAAACAAAGAAACCGAATAATCAAACTAGTTTCACACAAACTTTTATGCAGTAACAAATGAACGTTTTTATTTTCATGATTTTATATTATTTCGGAAGCTGTTGGCTTAATTACAACTCACAGTGCGCGTAAAGTGTAAAAGCTGCAAACCCCAGTGGCACAACTAGCTGGAGGTAGCAAACTCCTATTTCCCTCGCATCGCATGCATGCAACCAGATCACTAACCAAGTTGATGTGGTAGAAATATTAACTAATGAAATTTACTATATGTTAATATACATGCAACGAGTCTTTCAAACAAAATAATCACCAAATGAAGAAAAAAAGTATATATAGATAACAACTCTTACACTTCAAAATAGTCCATCACAACTATTTTCTGAAAAAAAAAATAGCATTATAAAAATATTTACAAATAGATATGCTAGATCTTCTACAGTTTCCCACTATTAAGATAGAAACACTGACATACAAATTAAATGATCCATAAACATCATTTCCACCAAAAATAAAACCGAAAAGATCCACCAAAAATATGGTAATGGTTGCAATGAAATTAATGATTACGACGTTGTTTTCTTTACTTATACTTTTGAGTATAGGAGATACTGGATTTTCAGTTTTGATTTCGTACCGAAACATACTATTAGGGTTAATTTTTCATTGTCTTTTGAGATACTCAAATATAATGAGTTAACGTTCATGAGTATAAAATTTGACAAATAACTTAAGTTGTTTGTTTTATATTAGATAGAAAGTAATCATACAACAATATTACAAGCAAATATATAAGTTTTGAAATCCTAAACATCTTAATTATTCATGGATCTAAACTCAAACTATAAATAACAAAACACCGTACCAATAACAATTCTAGATTTCGAAAAAGTCCACTCACCTAAGAGAGGGACCCCATACATATATGCTTACTAGTCATATCTAACATTTTACATTAGAAAATGATATTTTTTGCAAGCACACATTTTAATATAAATTCTAATTTAAATTAATTTAAATACATATTTTAATTTATTCAAAATTAGTTCTGTTAAATTCAGTTGTCTCTCTAATCTGATTCAACTTTTTTATCACGCATAATGGAAAAAATTTATTAAAATTCTCTCAAAAGATGTAAGTTAAACTTTAACTAAATGATTTTCAGAAAGATTAATTTATGACTCTTGACTCTTGATTGAAAGATATTCTTGATAAAAGAAAAAACATATTTTTGGTTGAAAATGTTGGCTTACATTTTATTTAGTAATATTAATATTAACGTAATTGATCAGTACCTCAAGAAACGAGTTTTAAAAAAATTAAACAGAAGCAACGGGGTCTGAAGTCAAATCACTGTGATACAGGTGTCAAGAAGAAGATGCTTGCCTTTGTGCAGAACAATCAAAAGAAAGTTGAAAGTTGAAAAAATGTGTGTTTCTTTGAGCAAAAGAAACCAGCTAGAGTGCGGCTTGATAATAAATATTTTACCCCTTATCATTCTCAAATAATTAACTGGCGAGATTCAATAATTTTGTCTATTCATGTCAAGTGGCTATTGTCACGATTGTTTAGACACTAGACAGACATAATTAGAGACAAAAGTCCTTATCTAACCATTATTTTATGGATTAAACTTTAGCACAAGTAATGCATATATTAAGGATGCCACTTCCCTTGTAAATGCATTATTTCCTAGTGCAAAACATTGTTATAGTCTTATAGAGCCTCTTCCCTCCATTCCTCTTTAATTTGCTTTCACTCTCTCTCTCTCTGTCAAATACTCTGTTCTGTCTTCTCTTCTTCCCCTGTTCAAAGTCCTTTTTTAGCTCTCCATTTATTTTTGTGCTAAAAAAAGAACTAAGGAAATGGGTGCTCTTGATTTCCTTTCAGATTACTTCTCAGTTTCCACTCCAAAAAAGAAACGCAAACCAATGCAGGTTTTCACGAGCTCCTATCCCTTATGTGTGTGTGTTTTTTTATGGTGGTTTTAGTCTCAAGCAAATTCTCATTTTATTTTCCTTTTAATTCTTTGTCTTGCAGACAGTTGAAATCAAGGTGAAAATGGACTGTGATGGCTGTGAAAGAAGAGTTCGGAATTCTGTTTCCAACATGTCAGGTTGTTATCTCTGTCTTCCTTAATTACACTCTCATTTTTGTCTCCGATTTTTCAAGTAAAAATATGAAAAATAAACCTTATTTTCATAGATAAAAATCAGCATAGAAGAAAACATATATACAGTTTCTTAAATACTTTAGTTATGTTCTCTAATCAAAATTAGAGTTTTACCTGATAACCTATATTGATATTTAATGTAAACCTTTATTAAGAAAATTATCAATGAAACTCTAATTCTGATAGCAGAACCTCACCAACAACAGTCGACAAAATATATCTAAGTTTTGTCCTATATAATAAATCATTTTTTGGTATAGTTTGCTAATTTGCTCTACGAAACTGTTCAAATTCTCAAAGGACATCATGCAAATGTTGTTGGTAACTAGAGAAAATCAACAAAGAATTTGTTATAGTTAATTAAGTTGGAACCTTATAAATCATATGAAACATGAATCCAGGTGTGAAACAAGTAGAGGTGAATAGAAAGCAAAGCAAGGTAACGGTGACAGGCTACGTGGATAGAAACAAGGTCCTAAAGAAAGTGCAAAGCACAGGAAAAAGAGCTGAATTTTGGCCATATATTCAGTACAACTTGGTGGCATATCCCTATGTAGCACAGGCATATGACAAGAAGGCACCCTCAGGGTATGTGAAAAACACTGAACAAGCACTCCCCAACCCTAACGCACCGGATGAGAAGCTCACCTCCCTCTTCAGTGATGACAACCCTAATGCATGTTCAATCATGTAAATTAAGCAATTTTAGTCAAGTATGTACAACAAGGGTTACACCTTGCAAGTTCATATGCTTCACTTTTCCATGTGTCCATGTATATATAGTTTCTTGGAGGCTATTTTTGAACTTCTTGTTAGTTATATGTATTGTCTTGTGTTTAATATTAATGACTAGGAATTAGGTTCTGCTTATAAGTTAGAATAGAACTTGGAGGAATATTAATAGGTGGAAATTCTGTTTGCTGCTTGTGGCAATCGTTGTGATAGTTGTGTACTTGTGTTTAAATTTTAATCACTACTGTTGTGCTTTCATGATCATCTTGTACAAAGTTTTAGAAAAAAAAAAAAATTTCTAAGTACGTGCTAGGTTTTCCAAATATGCATTTAAACTTAGTGGAGCTACAATGTTTGGCGTTAAAATAGAAGGAAAATATTTACTATTAGTCACTTTCTTTTCTATCTCACTTTTATTTTATTTATTTATTTATTTATTTCTTATTTTTATATCATCACATCTATCATTTTCTCTTTTATCTTTATATTCTCTTCTTTCAACCTCTATTTTTAGCATTATTCAAAATAGAAATAAGAAGACAATGAACACTACAATGTTTCAAATGATTCATGAACACATATTTATAGATATTTTATCAACATCTATTATTTCTTTCCATCTCTCTTTTTTGTTATATTTTATTATTATGTCTATATTTCTCTTCCTTTCATTTTTGCAATGTTTAAGATATACAATTTCAAGAACAAAAGTGCTGGTGCATAAACATCTCTAACGCCTAATTTTTAAGCACACCTTTACGAGAGAATGTTAAAAATATTTCCATATATAACCGTATTATACTATCACATCTTAAGTCTGGTTTTTACTGTATCCGGGAAAAGCGACTTCCACCCAGACCCCGCCACCACTGGTGCAAACACTTTTCTAAAATAATAACAAGAATTGCGAAAAGCCGAAAAGAGACCTCTTTATTCATCCTCTTTAATCCAATTGTTGATATTTTGCCTTTCCTTATGAATTTGAAGATATTATATGCTAAACTACTGATAATTGATGGATAAAGATGCAACAAATTAGTTAGAGGGCACTTAACTGGTTTTCAGGGCTTAACTGGCTTATTGTTGCGCTGTTAGATTACTTGCCAAGACAGCGCTTGATCACTTCATTCACTGAGGTGAGGCTACTTTTGTAAGTGCATGTAGTGAATAGCATATATTTGGATTCACCTAAGGTTTAAATTTGACTGCTAAAAAAAAATAAAATTCAAGTTTAGTTTATTTATTTAAGACTTTAATGGTAGTGTATTTTTACATTATTGTTCAATCAAAATTTATTATTGTTAATATAATTTTTAAAATAATTATTATAAAAGTTAATAAATGTATTATACATAATAAGTTATAATTAGATAAGGGTATAAAATCTTTTTTCTTTATTTAATTGATAGTCTTAACAAAAATTTTAAATTAACTTGCATGCATAAAAAAGATAAAATTTACATTTAACTTGTTTAACTCATTTATAATCTAACTTTACTTGTATTATTATTGATGTTAATTTTTTATTGATATCTTTCATAATAGATTTTTTCATACTAGCTTATATTTACTCATAAAAAAGACTTTATTTCTTTTAATATTATCCCCTCTTTAATTTTAACCCTCACACACACAAAAATATATACATATCAAATGAAAATATTTTTTCATGTATGTATCTAGCAGACAAAAATATATTATTATTTATAAAAATTACAAAAGTGTTTTCATACAAATAGTAATATCTATGTAATTTTAATTTTTTATGATATGTCTGTATGCACGTATATTAAACAAGTTATTCATCAACTGTTATTATTGGTTTATAAAGCTTAAATTTGGCTCATTAACTAATCAAATTCAATTTCAAACTTATTTATAAACAAACTTGATCAAATATTTAAAATATAAAAGTTAAATAGTTTGCGAATAAGTTAACTTAACTCATCTATACCTTGTCTCTAATACTTCTATTCCTCCTCTTTAAGTCAACTATTGATATTTTGCCTACGCCAATATTACCGGGGAAGTAGGCTGCTGATAAGTTTTCAGATAAGAATAAACTGAAAGAAAATCCAGACCGTGTTAACTTTTTACCCGATTAATTAATTATTACTTTATAGAAACAGTCTTAAGAAACTCGGTTAGGCTATATTGATATTTATTATTATTAATTATTTTTAATTTTAAATATTTTATATATAACAGATCAAATTCAATCAATTACTAATCCACCAATTAAATTATTGACTTATTACCTTGATCGAGTCAATTATTAGATTTTATAACACTTTTATAACATCTACAATGCTATTTTAAAAAATAGAATAATAGTTTTCCTTGTAAATAAAATAATATAGAACAAAAATATGCAGTCATGTTTGTCAAACAGTAAACATCATAGTATCTTGCTTTCCCTTAATTTCGGGATTATACAGCAAAAGGACAATATGGTAACGCAGTAGCGTTGGTTGATTTTACAAAATGTCAGGCGATAACATATGATTAGCTCAAAGTATTTATTAAACTATCATGCTAACGATACAAGGAATTACTGAATATTTGGTATTGTTTTTCTTTATTAAAATAACATTTTAAAAAATATAAGATAGAAACATTTGATTAATTTAAATAAATAAAATAAAAATGAATAATTTATATTTAGGAAAAACGATAAATTAAAAAAAGAAAAAACTATAACTGTATAAGTGATAGTCTGATAGATATTTGAGATTGAGTCGGGTTCTATTAGATCAATAACAATTGCGTTAAAAAAACTGACACTTAAATCAATATATGGTGAATACAATTGGAGCATAAAAGTTAGATAAAGGATATCTCAATTTTAATTAGATCTATTAATATTTAATACTATCTTTAATAGTGTTGTCTTGATATTTCTCAGTAAAGTGGTGTGAGAATTGTCTCTTTTGGACAAATCTTACTAGAATGGCCACGTTTAACAGATTCACGGGTATGATCCAATGTTTCCTATTCATATTAAAGTTTGTTAATTGCTGGAAGGTTTTTAAGTAAACATACATTTTTTAAGACCTCCTAATGACTGAGTTTTTATTATTGGACCAATATATTGACTTAATTTATCATCCGAACCCAAATTATTCTCTAAAGAAAGTACACATTGCATTTATCACACACACTCAGATTGTGACATTCGGTCATTAATATAATACTCCATGTATAATTAATAGATATTTGCTACGTCTAATGACTTGAGATCAAACTCTTGGCACGAAATAAAGGGTTGGAGAAGCCACCAGAACCTTTCCATTTTCCAAAATCATGTAATGAACTCAAGGCTTCCACCTGGTGGTATTATGAAATTACTTCAAGGTAGCTTTTACTTTTAGGAATAGGATTCAAAGAAAACTTATCTTTTTTGCACGTACTTACAGCAGGCTTCTTCCCTTTCTTTTTGTCTCTAAAAAATTCAATGTATATTGTGGAATGTGGACTTTTTTTACAATTATAAAGGAAAAAAGGATTTTGACGACAAGGAGAGCACAGACACATAAACTAAAAATCAAATTGGTAGCATAGGGTAGAGAGGATTAATTTCGGTTCTGCATTTAATGCAAATCCATAATACTATGTGCACTTTCTTACCAGCCAAAATGTGGTGATCGATATATATATATATATATATATATATATATATATATATATATATCGAAGGATACGGGAGCATATAATGAATAACACATTAATTAATTTATTGTGCAATCTCTATCAAGTTTGGCTTTGTTTTTTATTTTATTTTTATTCTTTCGGTTAGGGGACGAAAAGGGGAGGGGTCCATATATTTATATTCCATTTCCATAAAGCTAATCTTCGGATAAAGTGGAGGGCTATTATTTAGTACAGGAACCTTCCACTTGGGAACAGGAACCGTAACTAAAGCATTTTTGTTCTTTTTTTTGGCATTGCACGACTTTGTCTTAGCATGGAAGAAAATTTTGAGTTGGATGATTGAGGGCACTGCGATCTTTGGGAATGTGTGTTGATTTAGACTCCCTCTTAATTTATGACTATACTTCTATTTACATGGTCCAAGCTCGTGATGTGTGGCTTCAAATCCAGAAAAATAAAAGGCCAATATTAATATCCATTAAACACATGTAAAGACTAAAGAGTGATATACATGCATACATTGGATCTAGATGCGTATTATAAATTATAATCTCTTGTGACGGTTGTGTTTAAAATTTTGGGGATTAGGCCAAAATTATAACTAGTTATCTAACTTTAGAAATATTTAATAATAATTAACAAAAATGGGACAGAAATAATATTAAGTTATAATAATAACGAGCAAGAGTCTAATACCTAAAGCAATTAAGGTTTGTCTTGCTAATTTCGCCATCGTGTCTAGCAAAATTAACTAAACTTATTATTCTTTGATCAACAATTCCTAAATGATCATATATACAGAATAAACAAGTTTCTCACAAGTATATAAAAAATTTAGTATACATGGGATATGCTTAAATAAAAATTACTCTATCAAAAGAGTCTAACTCAATTAATTGATTGAGTAAAATACGTTGGTTTTTTTTAATAATTCTTTTTTATTTCTATGAATAAAAAAATAAAATAATTCTTAGTAGCTGGAGCATAGCTAGCTCAAGTAGTTTGGTATGGACGAGAATGTGAACAAAGATGGTATCAGTTTTACTCATATTTGGCACCATTCAATGTGTCTAATAAATAAAAGTTACCCACTCATTTTTTTTATTGAAGATTGAATATGTAGTAAAATATATTCATGACTATGTCTATACAGATAGTAGCGCACAGTCCGTTGTGTATAACCCACGATCCATAAAAGGCTTTGGTTGGGCCAACAAAATCTTCATATATTTAATCGCACGTCTACTTGGATTGATCTGCATAGCTTTTTTTAAAAAGTTTGGTTCATAGGATGGCAAACCAACCTTCATGAAGTTAAAAAAAAAACTTGCTTACCTTCATTTTTTTCTTAAAAACTTTTTTTTATCGATATTAAACTACTTTTAAAGTAAAATAGAAAATTCATTATAATCTACAGACTGGTCCACAAATTGGTCCCATTTATTACTAGTTAGATATGCGGACCACTCATTTTACCCCAAACGAGTCCATTAACCACAGGTTCATTTAAATGTGATTCTGTACAAATTAGCTACTTGCATGCTTAAATAGACCAGTGTAAGTCAATAGAAAGCACTTTAGTTTGTTTCACATTTAGATTTTTTAAAAGCGACAATTGAACAATGGGATTTTCTAAAAGATAAATAGCCCCACTATAAGCTAAAGCTAGTTGTTATTAAGGTAATAAATTAATCAAAGAGAAAATCCATTTAGAATAGAAAACGTAATCCATATTTAGATGAAAAAGATACAAATTGATAATCTAACTCTATCATTTGGTTCGGTATTTTAAAGTGAATAATTGAACAAATCATATTATGTGATTAGTAATTGTCTGTGAATAGTCAAATCAAACATGTTGATTATTTTAACTAGTGTCCCATCTTAACATTCTTTTTTCGAGATGTCTTTGAACATAAGGTGTTCTCGATCTATTGGGGTAGTAATAATTAACAATCACATATTCATATTATTTTTAGTACATATTGATATCATATACAATATAATGCAATGTTCATGAAATAAAATAAAATAATGACTGAGTATTGAATTTTATTATTATAAAAGTCTAAGTAAATTTGTTAAGATTGATAAAATATAAATTACAAACTAAACTAGAAATTGTATTTTTTTATCTGTAAAAATCAAAGACAATATCGAAAAATTAATTTATAATAACTCATGTACCTTGCTCAATTAATTAAGTTAGACCATCTTAACAAATTATGCTTCACATGATTATTCTCTAGTTGATCAGAGAGAAAAAAATAGCAAAATAACTAATTTGATTTTGTCATACATAAATTAACAAATCAAAATCTATCTCATATGTAAAAACTGTGACTTTAGCATTATTCTCTTTAAAGAATTATCATGGTAATTAATAATTAAATTTTAAAAATCAAAATGATTTACAAGTATATATGACATTGAAGATTTCATTGATAAGTTTCATTGTGATGCAAGGATTTAGTGTTGTTTTTAATTAAAATTAAACTTAAATACAATTTTGATTCTCATATTTTGTTCAATTCATAATTTTGATTATTTCATTTTAAAATCGAGAAAAAAAAGCAATATTAAATATCAGTATTATTTAAGTGAAATTACAATTTTTCATTTATAGGATAACAAGTTTTATCCTAATCTAATTTACATCTCCTATTTTCCATCGTCGATTCCTCGAGCATCATTCAGAAAAAAAAAAAAAATAATGAAATATCAAGAAAGTCTCCTGGGCCATCTAATACGCAATCCAAATGAGCAAAGCAATAATGGGTCATGACTACCACAATATTAGAATGGGCTTTTATGCATAAGGGCACATTCTCCATTCTTCATACTCGCCTCCATGCTTTGGATCCAACTAGAGGATCGGTTTTATTAACAAACAAATCAAATCCACATGCAAAATAAATACAAATATTCGAATGAGTAGTATTTTTTAATATAATGAACAACCCACGTAGTCACACAACATACATAAAAAAAGGAAAAAGGAAATATTTGAGATTTGATAATTTTTTAAGAATTTAATTTTTGTACTGTGTAAAATATTTATAATATTAATCAATTAAAATTATTTTAAATATTTTTTAAGTAATTATTACAAACATCAATAATATTATCATACATGTCAATTTACAACTAAATGTTTAAAACTTTGATTACATGTTAATTAAATTTAGAAAAAATAGGTTATTCACTGATAGTTGTAAAATAATTTTATATTATTATTAAATAACAAATTATTATATACGATAAATTTATTAATTTTTACAATAATTACATAAAAGTTATATCAATGATAATTTTTGATGGATTTTTAATACTAACCATGTATAGTCATTAAAATTTTAAATTTAATGTTTATGTAACTAACATTATTATTTTTCCATGTGTGTGGCAAACTTAGTTCAATTTTTCTGTGAGGACATGCACTGTAGTGTTCTAAGTTCGAACAACATAAAACCAACAATCATCCTTCATATTTGAGTGATATCTTCTCTGTTACTTTTATTCAAGCCACTGTCATTGGCTGAGTAGGTTTCAGAATGCCTTGTGTTGCGATATATATAGGTAATGTAGCATTGCTTGTGCTAACTGTTCCTTGTTTAAGTCTAGAGCGGGAACATGCCTGTTTGGGTAGA
Source organism: Glycine tomentella (assembly GCA_007407185.1). Classification (NCBI taxonomy): domain Eukaryota; kingdom Viridiplantae; phylum Streptophyta; class Magnoliopsida; order Fabales; family Fabaceae; genus Glycine; species Glycine tomentella. The sequence continues at coordinate 185,148 of PYAF01003201.1, forward strand.
ACAAGGACAAACTAGTGCAGCAGTGTATGATAACAAAAATTGAATTAATGCAGAAACATTAGTTTGAAGTTTCCGTGGAGTTGGTTCCTACAAATTTACAGTTTCTATTTTTAAGTAATTTCTTGCCCACGGGTTGCTTGTGATTTTGTCTGTTAGTGAAGCATTTTACTAATGTTTGTAGTAATTGTTGGGAGTGGCAAAAATATTGTGTTGGAGTTAGAGCCTGATGGATCAAAATTTTGTGTTGGAGTTAAGAGTTTGGGCTTATTCTTTCTCTTTCATCTTGCACACGGAATTTTGCTTTCCTCTAAAAAATAGTTTGGCTAAAGTACACAGTACAATATACTCATTACGTTCCTAATTATAAATTTTTCTTTAAAAATTTGTTGGACGTTTTTTATAAGAATATTTTTCATTTTAGATGTATTAAATTTTTTTTTCATACTCTTATTTAATTAGTTTCTCTTCAAATATTTATAAGAAATAATTAAGTGGATAGAATCATAAGAAAATAATAATTTTAGAATGAAAATATAAATAATTGAAAATTTTAAACTAATTACTTAAATTAATTAATTTTCTTAAAAAATATAAATTAATTAAAATATTCTTATAATTAGATACAGAAGGAGTATTTGTGAAAAAAAAATACAGTACAATATATGCCTTTGCTGTAACTAGTTTTGCCAATATAATTTGACCTTATGGCATATGATATTTAACAATAGTTTCCTAAAAATATAGTATATAAGAAAAAACTAAAACAAGATAAAGTTAAATTTGGACTTTGACTGAATGATGGATTCAAATTGAGGACTTTATACTTAACTGTAGCAAGTTTTTTTTTTTCTTTCTTTTTTTGAATCACTGCATGTGAAGTCTATGAATCATCACAGCATTATGTCATTTTCTCTTCATCATAATTTTAGTGGTACAGATGGACCATAGTAGTTTCTATACTGTCATATATTTTATTTCTTTATATATATATATATATATATATATATATATTATTTAAAATAAACCCATCTTATGATTTATGCCTAAAAGTGTCCAAATTGCTTTACAGGTAAAACTTAGAAGCAATATTAACAAACAAAAATATTCTGAATTTAAACAAAGAAACTTAAATTGATTTTTTTCATCATGGTACGAAATTGTTTTATATTCAAAATTAATTTAAAATCGAACCATGAACAATTTAATTAAAAAAATATAAGTCATTATTCCTTGTGTGATGGTATTTAAATTGATTTTAAGATAATTATCAAAAATAATATTATATAATGATTTATGATTAGATGATAGTATAAAGATATTTATAATTTTACTATATATGTTATTTGTTAATGAATTTTTTGTTGAGGAAACTTTTAATCATTGTTATAATAAAAAAAACCATTTTTATAACTTTTGTTCAAATTATAATTTTAAGATTGGAAGCATAAGCTAAACATGATAAAAGAAATGTGTGAATAGCTACCTTATTGTCCTCTCTCTTAGTCTCTTTTACCATGAATGAAAGAAAAAAAAAATGCTAAAAGAGATTAAACAGGGTCGCAGGAAAAGAATTGGACACGTCCCATTCAATCCTACCCCGGGGACCCCATCATGCAATGCAACTGTTCCCATTTATGACTTTTGGATTTCAAATACCAACCAGATCCTCCATACAAATCCCACCTCATCTTAGGCTGTGTAGCTGTACAAAGTACTAACACTCACTCTTTCTCTCACAAGATGCTGATCTCACACAGTTTCAGACTAGATGAGATGAGCCATGGCCTATTCGATCTGCTGTGCATTTGTTGTTTATCTATTTAGATATTTACATAACTCATGTTAGGGTTAAATCATAAAATTCTGTTTGATTATATTAAGGAATTGATTGTGAATCTAAAACGAATTTTAAATTCAAATAATTTTAAGTAACTTTTTACATTAAATTAAGTGTGTTTGATTTGATATTGTTGGTTTGAGTAGCATTAAATTTGGTTTTAAGTGAAGGAATTTTTTTTATTAAAGATGATTAATTAAATTCTCTTGCGAATATTAATCACTTATAAAAATAATGGATACTCGATAAAAATATATTATCATAATATAATGTAATATAAAATGTTACATTAGGTAAAAATGATAAAGTTAATCAACACATAATTATAAGTAGCTAAAGAAAATCAGAAACCTAGTCTTAAGATTACCCGTTTCTATTACACAACACATATTAACTCAAAATTATTTTTCAAACGTAGAATCAACGACATGAATAAAATCACGTCAATTACATCCAATATCCACGTAAAGGCAAATGCACTGTAGTTGATTTCGATTTGAGAATTGATCGAGTTAAAATAATTTCAGATAGAATTTTTGTTTAATTAAAAACTTGGTACTTGATTTTGCTATTAACTTATTTTTGAAATACTAAAGCATAAATTGCTTCATCTTAAATTAATTTAAATTTAATATAAAATTAGTTTTGTAAATATTCACACAACTACATATCAATATATTTATTATAAATTTCACCTTTTAACTTATTTTTATAATAAAAAATTAAATGACAATAAAATTAATTTCAAATAATCAATTTCATTTAAAATTAGTTTTACAGAAAATCCTTATTATTTTATTTTTACAGAAACTCACCTAAAGGCCCACAATAATAATAATAATAATAACAAAGTCAGTGGTTAATAAAAAATGACAGGCTTGGTGAAGAAGCAAAGATAAACACAGAAAAGAATAGAAAAAGAGGTTTTATGTTAGACAAGATGCAGGTGTTTGGGAGTAGCAAGTAATGATGACCTAACAAGGCCTCACAGTGGTGACTGAACCCTTACCCCACCACCCTTCTCTACTCCCAATTCCACTCTTGCTCCACTTTTTCACAGCCTTTGTGTGATTGCGTGCACCCTCTACTACTACTATTATACTATAGCCTATGAAAATACTACTACACCCACCCCTTGTGTCATACTCCACCAGGCCCAAACCAAAATCCCGAATTGCTCTCTGCTTATCCCTACCATAAATAGCTTTTAAACGAGGAGGTATGTTTAGAAATTGGGGCCATAAAAGGTTAAAAACCTAATTTTCTCTTTTGCTTTTCCTCCTTTGCTTAGCTTAGTTTTATACCACTTTTACTTAACCCCTACCCTACCCTCTCTACTCTACACAACCCAACACAACACAGGTGTTATGTAAAATTATTCCGTTTTCAATTCTCAATTCCGCAACCCAACATTATGTTCCTTCCCTCGTTTAGCTCATCTACTGCCTTGGTTTTAATTTGGCAAATGTTATACTAATTTTTTTTTACGTTTTACTATGATTTATACAATAAATATTTTTATTTTTATACCAATATCTTATACATACAGAGCAATAAGATCTTTTTAGTATATATATATATATAAACATGGAGTAATTTTATTTATTATAAAAAATTATTTGACATATTTTTAATTACAATTATTGTTAAGGAAGAGTGATATGTCATACACTCGTATGTAAATAACTTTAATGTACACATTTTGTATATAGTTTTGACGTTTTAATGCTAATGGCATGGAACATAAGGATCTCAACTCAATTATGACTAAGCTAGGGTGGAGATTGTTTCAGGCTTTTTCCACTAAGATTCTGTCTTTTGTTGTCTTAAAGTACTTGTCTCTTCTGCTGGGATCACCCTGACCGAACTGCTAGTAGGTTTGGAGGAGGAGATATGCTGGAAGATAAAAACCACAATATGTGTAAAAAATATCACAATAAGTGCACTTATGACTGAAATACTTTGCACTCTGTAAAATAATGATTAAATTCTTTTTCTTTACCAATAGTAATAATTACTTATTTTAATATTTATGTGATTTCCTCGAAATAAAGTTGGTGTGGTTGCTGTTACAAGAAAATACAAAAGAAAAAAGAAAAATAAAAAGAGAGAGATGGATAAATTGAAATAACCCAAATGCTAGAATTCATGTGCACTCGATCATGAATACCATCTTCGGTTGGGCTGAGCCGTTCTGGGCCAGTTCATTCTTGTGTTCTTGATAATAAGCTAAATATTGTGAGAATTAATTCTAATAAAATTTTTAAAAAATCACTAATCTGATTTCTAGATAAATACTTTTCCATACATATGAACTTGAGATTGAACCTGAACCACACACTTAAAAAATAAGATTATTTATGAATCATATTATATCATGTTAGTCTATTTAAGTTAATTCTAATAAGTCTGTGTTAATAGATCTACACGCTAGTGATTGATATTATATGATGTCACATGGAATTTGATCTGTTGTTGCACCACTGCTTCCGAATGATGGGAGCCAATTAACAAGGTTTAGAAAATCATGTATCCTTGTAGGGAATGATAATGCTCCAATCAAATGACAAACAAGTCGTGACAATGTTAGCATATTGATAGCGAAAAAATAGCCTCAGACAATGGTCGCAAAGCAAGGATTGTCAACTGTCACCAAGGTACGGTGAAGCTCTTAATTGTTCATTCATTGCTTTTGTGTGTAACATGCATATTGGAATGGAACAAGTGTAGTCATGATCCATAAGGTAAATGATTAATAAAACTCATTTTTGGTAGGGACAAGACCCCACCGGTTTACGACTCATGCATTCAGTCGTTGACGATTCTGCGATACATACTACAGCGTGCAATCGTTGTAGTAAGAAAAGAAAAAGAACATGGAGACACAGTCGAAAAAGAAATTGAAAAGAGAGAGTTGGAAACATTATTAAATAAACATTCTAGTCCCCCTGAATTATGAGTATGACACAGAGAGTACATGTTTTATAGAACATTTTGTTAACATATGAAGTGTCCTTGAGCTACTGATTTACCATAATTTAAAAAAATTCAAATAAATAGGCGATTTCAAATGTGTGCTAAGAATTGTACTGTGCAAATTAATTTTGAGACCCTTACTTTGTACTCGTTTAATTTGAATTTTGGTAGAATTCTTTTACATTATTCTTTTCTACTCGATTTAATTTGGTCATTTAATTTTTTTAAATAGGTGTAATTTGATCTTTCCGTCTAAATTATAATAAATCATATTTTATGGGTTCAAAATCATCATTAAATGGTTTTAAACCACAAAAAATGCACATTTTTAATAAAAATAATCAATTTTAAAAATTAGAGGACTAAATTAAATAAAAAATTAAAGGACTAAATTAAATCTAAATAAAAAATTAGAAGACTAAATAATTAATTTAATCAAATTAAAAAATAAAAAGATTCTTGATCTCATAATGTTTTTTATTTAAATATAAGATAATAAATCAGTATGATACTTACTTTGTTTAATTAGTTTTATAAATATTATTTTATATGT
>PYAF01003201.1:190613-222787 GCA_007407185.1 Glycine tomentella
AATCAATATAACAGCATCAATTAATATATAAATTATACAAATCAATATTTAATATTTTAGAAAACTTACATGTTAATATTTTTGTTTTAACTATAACAAATTATATGTAAATTATTTATATAAAAAATTATATAATTTATAAAAATTATGTAAATTTATTTTTATATATAAATAATATATGAATATATGTTCTATTTACTCTTATAAATTTATAAACGCTTATAAATAACTATTTTAAATTTCTTATAGAATAACATAATCATCATATACACATTCATACTTACATTATATTATCTCTAGTTTTTCAAACAAAAACTACTAAATATACTAATAGTTAGTTTCCTTTATATCCGTAATATATTCCAGAGTCAATTAGTCCGGAGTCAATTAGTGTGACATCACTCGTTATTAATGAAAGTTGATGTATTTAACAATAAGGTATATTACTTTGTACTAGTAACTAGGAGAAAAGATCTTATCAATAGTGAAGTCAGATTTTCTGATGAAATATTTTATATTAATAATATTATAATAAAAAAGTAAATGTATTTAATAATATAATTCATTTTTTTGGTTAAAAAATGTTTTTAATTATAAACGGTGTCACATCTAATTATTATTTAAAGCAACTAATCTTTAAAATATTTTTAAAATAAAATTTAATTTTTTTAGTGTTAATTTAAAACAATTAATTTAATCAAGTTTTTTTTAAAAAAAAAAATTGATGAGTTAATCCTATTTTTATTATTCAGTGCCAAAAGTAGTATAAAATCTTCATATACATACACAATACGTACAAATTAGTATGCTCTTCTCTGAAAAAAAAGAAAATAGTATACTCTTGTTTGAAAGTTACTATATAATATCTAATTATTATTTAAAGCAACTAATCTTAAAATATTTTTAAAATAAAATTTATGTTTTAGTGTTAATTAAAAACAATTATTTAATCAAGTTTTTTTTAAAAAAATTGATTAGTTAATCCTATATGTTTATTATTCAGTACCAAAAGTAGTATAAAATCTTCATGTACATACACAATACATAAAAAGTAGTATGCTATTCTCTGAAGAAAAAAAAGAAAATAGTATACTCTTGTTTCAAAGTTACTATACTCCAATTCCAATCCAACCCCATGTGCTTTTGTTTTGTTTGTTTATGAGAACTGGTTGAGAGGGAGAAGAGAAGCGTAGCTACAACTACTAGCCAGTATAAGAGAGAGAGAGAGAGAGAGTAGAATCTATAAGTTTTAGAAACTCACATGCAACCCCTTTTAGCATTTGCTTAAGGGGAGCTTATTTTTTGGTTGCGAACAGAGGGAGAGAGAAAAAAGTGGGAGCGTGTTTCGTTCCAAACAGCACTGAAGAAATGACTAAAGAAGAAGACTTTAAGCTCCTTAAAATCCAGGTCTTTCTCCATCACATGCTTTCTGTCTTTCTTTTAAGACCACCCTTTCTGGTTTTGGTTTTATTTTTATTAATTGCATTTCCTATGATTATTATCAACCCACAGCAAAGTTGTTTGTTGGTTTTTTCCTGAGGAATCTTTTCTGTTTTTCTTTTGTTGTTTGCTTTGTTTCTTCTCATTTTCATCTACAGACTTGTGTTCTCAAAGTGAACATTCACTGTGATGGGTGTAAGCAGAAAGTGAAGAAACTCCTTCAGAGAATTGAAGGTCCTCCCTTTCTTTTCACCTCTCTTCTTTTCCCATATCCTGTCTTGTCCTTACTATTCACTCACTATGCTCATTCTTGTCTACATTATCATCTCTAGCTTCCTTAGTTTTTTTTGTACGGAACAGAAAAAGTTTGTGTTAGTTTTTCTTAGATGGAAATCGTAATCGTAGCATAGTATGTGGTATATTTTATTTTATGATATAAGAATCATACTCAAATTGACTAGTGTAGTGGCATTGCTAACTCACATCAAAGGGTTTCCTTTCATGAGCTACTATGGGAGTTAAATGAAAACAGAAAACCAGAAACAGTTAAGCCTATTCAGTACTGATTTGCTCCTTTATGTAGACATGGCATGGGTGTTTTGTTTTTAAATCATCAATGGGAAGTTTCAGGCTTTTAGTTTTGATGTTTGGAACTTGTAGCAGTTTGACCTTGGTGTATGTACGGTATGGATAATGTTAAGAACTTAATAAAATGTATGGAAGAGTTTGTCAGATAAAGAGTAAAACAACAAAAAAATAGCTCCAAGTAATTTGCCATATGGGAGAAAATATTAGACTGCTATTTAAAGTGAGAAGCTTATTATAATCTTTTTAATGTTTGTCCTATGTAAGATTATGAGGTTTATCTTTTAATCTTTTTTAATTTATTGTTGTGCTTTGAATTGAAATTTTGGTCGCTTGGTTGATTCACAGGTGTTTATCAAGTTCAAATAGATGCAGAACAGCAGAAAGTAACGGTTTCAGGTAGTTTGGATTCTGCTACTTTGATCAAGAAATTGGTCAGAGCTGGTAAACATGCTGAACCTTGGTCTCAGAAAACAAATCAGAACCAGAAGCAGAAGAACAATGCCAAGGATGACAAGAACAAAGGGCAAAAGCAAGCACTGGTCAAGGGACTTGAGGCCTTCAAAAACCATCAGAAATTTCCTGCTTTTAGTTCTGAAGAAGATGAATACTACTATGATGATGAGGATGACGACGAGGACGACGACGAAGAGATGCGGTTTCTCAGGGAGAAAGCCAATCAACTTCAAATGCTCAAGCAGCAAACAGCTAATGCAAATAATGTCAGAAAAGGCATGGGAGCCATTGCAGCAGGTGCTAACAATGGTAAGACGAACAATGGTGACAATGCGAATAGTGGCAAAAAGGGAGGCCCAAATCATCAGAATATGGGGATAAAGGAAAGTCCTAATGGGGGGCTTGATCAGAAAACCATGGCAGCTCTTAAATTTAACAATGGCCACCTGGGTGGTGATGGTCTCAACCTCAACCTTGGTGAGGCCAAAAGGGCCAATGACATTGGTGCTATGATGAATTTGGCTGGTTTTAATGGTAATAATTGTACCAATAATGTTGGTAGTGCCACTGTTCTAGGGGGTAATAATAATTCCAATGGTTTGGGAGGTTTTCCTGTTCAGTCCAATAACAATATGATTCCAGGGTCTGCTGCAGCTTTTTCAAATGGTGGTCTTTCTGGTGGCCAATATCCATCTTCTCTGCTAATGAACATGAATGGCTTCAATAACCATCCATCACCATCTCCATTAATGATGAACATGAACATGCAGCAGACAAGGCAAGCCATGCAGCAACAACCCCAGATGATGTATCACAGGTCTCCTTTTGTTCCCCCTAACACTGGCTATTACTACAACCACAGTAGCTACAGCCCTGCACATTACTCCTCCTATGGCTTGCCTAGTTACCCTGCAGCAGCAGGGGGTGGTGATGATCACTCTGCAGCTCACATGTTCAGTGATGACAATACTAGCAGCAGTTGTTCAATAATGTAATGGTAGGTTGTAGAGCCAAAAGGTGAAAAAAAAAGCCAAAAAAGGATGGTGGGTTTGACCTTAAAGTCACATTTACCAAGCTAGTATAGTGTTTGACTGTAATTCGGTGGGGCATATGAATGTGTTAGGGATGGATGGATGGATGTGAGTGAATCATATCAGTGTAGTACTGTGTAGTGGTAGGTTGAGATGTTGTTTGCCTTTATTTTTAAAAAATATTGTCCTTGGTTGTTCTGTCACATGACTGGCTTTGTATGTGAATTGTGAAGTAGATGAACTCATGAACATGTGTTATGCTAAAGTCCTAACTTTTGAAGCCAAATAAGTATAGTATATGCATCTAATCTATAAGCCAATGTAAATAATATGCAAACCTAACTTTGGTCTTTGGGTTTGGAGGGACATGTTGGATGTGGTTCTATTTTATTATAATATTGGACATTGGATTGGATATGGGACTATGTTCTGAAATTAGACAAGGTGACTCGGGTCACTGTTTTCTGTGCACTGAGACATGAATGATGACACCGTGTGTCTTGGAACAGTTGGGTTGACAATGCGCATCGCTGTGAGTAATAGTAGTATTATGCACATTAGTTGGGTATGCACGCGTGTGTCACGTGTGGGGATCATGCAGTGCTGTAACCGGCAGGACCACGTTACAACTTGGGGAATTGGTCATATAAATAATGTTTATGTTTTACTAGTATGTTAATTATACACATTTGATGCTGACATACCCCCAGCCAGGTATAACTTGTAGTATATTAATTGTCACAAACAAAGCACATGCACCTATGTTTAAGGGCCTTTTTTATCCAAAGAGAATTTTAAACCCAACTTTGTAGCCTTTTTCTAGTTCGGAAACAGGAACTTAAAAAGGTTTAAGCAGAGACTGTTGGAACTGATACCTCGTAGCATTCCCTAGGGTCCTTCCCTGCCTTTGCTTTTATTCATTTATATATATCAGGTGCTCATCAATTTTGAGGGTCAAGTAATTATATTTTAAAGTTCAAACATTCTTTAAGGAAGTAACCATTCACCTAAAGTAGAATAAAGACACTATTATTAGCAAAACTAAAGAAATTATATATTTACCTATGGTTATCTTTGTAATGTTTCATTTTGAAATATGTGGAAGGATGAGCTGTTTTGGAGGCAATGAAATGGAATCAATGTAATTTTTTAGATGATGATTGGGCATTTATACTTTCTCTAAAAAAAATCCTCTTGAGGTTTAAATCTCATTATGATGTGATGAGTAGATTTACCTTTAAAAAAAGAAGAAAGAAACTAGTAAGTTGGTTGATGGTTGGTTATAAAGAAAAGGAAGGGACAAACAGCAGGAGGGCCATGCTGTCTTGTAAACAAAATGCTACTGCCAAAACAAGGAGAATCCATGGACCTTGAGCAATAAATAATCAATAGAAAGTCTACAAATGTGGCTGCCAGCAAATTCAACAATGGGTATAAAGTGGAGTAGATACTAGTGGTATACTGGGAACTAATAGTCTTTAACTACTACTCAACAATCAATTTACTATTAGTAGCTAAATATCTCAATTCTCGGGAATGCTATGCATGTTATGATATCCTTATTCTTATTGTTATTGGTAGTCAGTCTAAATATTATTTCAGCTACGCACACCATTTTATGTAAGAATTTTGCTTAGAATTAGTAAAGCAATAAATTAAATTAAATTAAAAATTTTGTTCGGTCTTCGTTTACCCCTTTTCCATTTTGGTGTTCACCCTATCTTATTTTTTAAATGGTTCTAAGAACAATTTCAATACAGTTAGTTATAGTGGTTCTTAAAATTAAGCAACTAGAGAATATTATTAGAATAAATGAATTCTCATAGATTTCTTATATATGTTACTTATATAAACAAATAAGTTTATTGCTTAAGCATTAAAATAATATTCTTTTAACTCAAAATGGGGATCATTGTGTGAGTAAAAAAGATGAAATGGGACTCACTAAGAATAAGTTGTAAACTCAAGTTAGGCACTAAAAATTAGTGAAAACCAAATTGAGTTTATGCATTGAGATACTCTAATAATATTCTGAGTTGATTTTAGAAAGTTAGATTTTAATTTTGCCTTCACTCGTATGTATTCTCTGTTTAAAGAAAAAACACTCGAAAGTCATACTATCAAAGGATATATTCAAATAAAAATTTAAAAAGTCATCTTGACGGATAGATGAGTATTTTATATTGAATTCTTTCTTTCGGTCATTATACTGATAGTTGAAGCAGTGCCACGGGCCTGTGGCATGGAATGTATGCCATTGAGATGCCAAATAAATAAATATCCCAAGACATCATACTGCTACAGTTAAATAAATCAATATGAAATTCACCTCTAGTCTCTACATATCAAAATGTTTTTTCTACGCTTAACATAACTCTTCACAGTACATGCAAAGGCTTCACTGTCCAATTGTCAATAATATATATATTCTGTGCAGCTCTCTAGCAAGTTACTAGATTGATGGGCAACGTTTTGATAGGCTCATAAAGAAAAGAAAACGAAGAAACAAAGGCATGGAGACAACACATATATTTGGCTCAACTCCACGTAAGATTGATTTGAGATTATCCACTAATAATCTTATGTTGTTCTTTCTGGATTCGGGTTTTGAAGCATAGCCACAGGGCACAGCCAAGATTCTACACAGACAAACCATTATTTAAACCGCAGCTCATATTTCATAGTATGTACCAAATGATATACAAAAGACAAGGTTGACGAAGTCAACTAAAATGCCAAGAATCATTCAAAATCAACATTTGTTGTCCCTTTTCTTATACTAACATCGAGGTTTTATATTCTGCAATATACCAGCTCTTTTCTCCTTAGTCTTCACTAGCAATCTCTATTTTAAGCTAAAAAATATTGGTCAGACTCACTAAGTGATATTGGGATGGGCTTTATTTCATATTTAATATGGCTGGTTCATAATTTAATGAGTATAAGAAAATTTCAATCAATAAATAATATGTTAGAAACTACTTTTTTTGTCTCGTTATTTATCTTCTAAAATAATATAACATTTTTTGAAAAATTATTAATTTTATACATTATTGTAGATAAAATCGCTGATAAAAAATATTGTAGATAAATCAATTTTTTTAGTCTTCATACTAGCCATTGTGGCTTTGCTAAGTTCATTCCCATACTTTCTCCTACTCTGGATTTTAGCTTAATTTCAATTTTGTCCCCTTATTTTTAAAGGAATATTTTGATATTACCTCATTTTTTATGTTTAAGGTTATTACATATAGATTAAAAAATATTTATTAAAACAAAAATATTGTATTTAAACTAAAATATCTTTATTTAATATCTTGATCTTTAATACTTACATCATTAAATGAAAGTCTAAAACATCAATTATTTTGAAAAAAATAAATCATCCAAAGATATGAAATGGAATAGTATTCATTTTACTTATACTTACATTCTTTACTCTTTTTTTTGGGTACATTCTTTTAAATATTACATTCTTTATGCGTGACAGTGTGAGGTCACTTAGAATATTAATTACACGTAACATGATGTTAATGTGAAGTAAAAAAAACCACCTTTAGTTTAAATTAGGAGCGTCCACAAAAAAAGGGAGCGATTTTAACTCTCCAAATCTTTGAGTCTATTAAATTTTTGTTTTAAAATTAAGTAAATTCGATTATTTTTTTTTATCAATTCTCTTTTACCTAACGTCTTCATATTGTCATTTTCTATCCAAATATTTAAAGGTTTATGAGGATTTTGAGATACGAAATAACTTTATAGGTTTAAAAGTAAAAGGTTTAGTGAAATTTTAATAAAATTTGAAGGATCTTTTAGGATGACAGATTATAGAATGAAAATGAAAAAATATTTTGGGCGAAATTTAATATTTTGGGTGGTCAATTTTGAATAAAAAAAAGGTGAAAACAACATAATGTTGGATAAATTTATAAAAATTTTGAGTAAAAATTGAAATTCAAGATCGTAAGTAGAAGAAACCAACAGTCTATATTTAAAAAAATGGATGGTGATACCCCCGATTGTACCAACCTACATATGTCTCTCCTCCATCAATCGGCAAATCCCATAATAATCCTAATTAAAGAGACTAAATTTCCAATTAAATAAAAAATAGTGAACTTTATTTTATTTTATTTTTACTAATGCAGAAATTTAGCCCTTGTTATTGTAGAATTTAAACATCACCATCAACAGGTTTCCCCCCCTCCATTTAGTGGATTGAAAAACGTTAGCATTCAATATAGGCCACTTTTTAAAGTGAAATATCAGCTTAGATTATAATATCGTCGAAAAATATAAATAAGGTGTCAAAACATGTTCTTAATTTGAATTATACAGAAAAATCAATTATTTCACCAAGAAAGTACAGGAAAAACAATTGGACGGCAACAATCAATGCTTCTTAATAAAAGTGTACTTAATTGCTTTCATTAAATGCCTAGAGGGACAGGATTAAATTGCTTAGACAAGGACAAAAGTTATTGCCAATTTCTTTGGAAATAACTTATGGAGTTTCCCATCTATGCAGATCAAATTTCAGCTTGGATAAAATATCCGAATATTAGTCCAATGAGAAATCTATCAAGAAAATTGATGGTCATCATATCATATAATACATGACAACTATCAATTCCTTACCACAAAACTGCATCACATTTTGGAAGGTTCTGATGCTAAGTTTATTCAGAAATCAAATTCCAAACACGAACACAACCATCCTCTCCTGAACTGACCACTCTTTCCTGATCGATAAAAACCAACCCGTATACTCCACCTATATGAGCACCCTTTATGGTTCTGCGGCTTGATGCTGGCTTTCCAACTTCATATATAATGACACATGTATCAAGGGAACCAGTGGCTACGAGTGTGCTATCAGGTGACCAAGCTAGGCAGTTAATACGTGCGGTGTTAAACAACATGTTATTAAGCTTCACCTGAAAGAGAAGATTTTCAGTCAAATGCCAGCTCATGATCAAAGCAAGAATTTATTTAGTCAAAACAACTAGTAAGCATTTCAGTAGCTATCATCCGTGAAGCACACGATCTTCAAGAAATGAGCCTTGTCTGTGTTGGAAACTGCGTTGGTAATACAAAGTTTGTTGTGTTCGTGTCAGTGACTCAGTGATCAAGCACTATCATTAAAAACCTACGTTTTGTATGAGATTTTTTTATTTATTTTATGGTCCAGTATTAGATCTTCAATTGTGTGTAGATATACCTGGGGTGTCCCCTACACAATACTACATTCATACGGTGAATATCACCTTTCCTCTTCTAAACATTGGAAATATGGCTATAGTCGAATATAACTTCAAAACTTGGAAAAAGGTTCTTCAAATTTTGTCATGGATTTGAGTAAATTATTGTAGTCTCATCTTAAATAAATCAGTGCAAGAAATGCTAACAACATATTTTCTAACTTACTCTTTTGAACACATTCTTTTGGCTGAAATTTATTAGAATCACAATTTTTTTGGAGTGTAACTTCTTAGTTGATAAGTCTCATTTGTAATTTCAAATAAATTTTAATCAATAGATTGTTTCGAGTATGTTACTACTATTCCTCATTAGTTTTGCTCATTTTAGAAGCAAGTTATAACAAAAACATGAAGCTAACATACTTGAAATTTAGACGCACACATCATGATGGCTCAAGCAAGAATACTAGAGAAGATAAAAAAAAGTCACATTTTACAAGTAGGAAAAAATTGTATAGGATGAACCAAAGTATTCAGGCATGAAAACAATTCACATAACAAATAATTTCAGTCTCATGTTACCTCTTTGGAAGCACGGTCCCATACAACAGCTTCACGATTCAAATCAGCTGATGCAAACATGGAAAAGTCTGGAGAGTATCTGATTACAGTGATGGCACCTCGATGCTTCTCAAGGACAGCCTGCTCAGTAACTGTATCTCCAGAGACTGAATACATGTGCAACTTCCCATCTTGCCCTCCCACAATTGCTTCACTACCATCAGGTGACATAGCAGCCGCGGTCACAATAAAGCCCAGGTTTATAGTGGAAACAATTTTTGAACCGTTTAGCAAGACAACTCCGGATTCAATTGCAACGATAGCAAATTCAGGGTTATTGAGTGCAAGGGTTACATCCTTAGGCTGACTTCCAACATCAACAGTTTCAGCAGGACCAAAATTATCCCCATGAAGAGGAACTCTGTATACCTTCATTCAACACACACAAATTTAAGTATTATCAACTGAAGGCAAAAAATCATTGGAATAAACGTAAGTTCAATGTCCATTAAATCTTATGAAGTAAAACAAACAACTACACGAACAGTTGACTTATGACAAGATTGACTGCCCAATGATAATCTACTCCTTCAACGGATTAAATTATAAAATCAAGAAATAAACAAGTTTCCTTCAACCACTCTTAAGTGAAAGATTAAAAGCGTGTTTGAATTCCCATTTATTTCCGCCGATGAACATGAATCCTTTGAGATAAAGATTCCCTTTCAACATGCATTGGAAAGTGTAATTCACACGAAACAAACATGGTCTAAGGGATAACTGTAAGGACTTCAATTTCACAGTTAGCATTTGAATATTTGTTAAAAGCAGAAGTACTCATAATTTTTCCTTGAATTTATGGATTTTAATACTCTAGTTAAAAATAATGTCTCATTTCTGGATATAATATGAAAGTAAAGATTATGAATTAGTAATAATGATCGAATACTTCATCTAATTCATGCTCAATCTACAATGCAAGCACTACTGAGCTACATTGCTTCACAAATCTCCCAGAAATTAAACACCGTTAATACAGATTAGATTCATGCTAGACATAAGTTAAACCTCTAATACTGGAATCAACATACTCGATTTTGCATTTACTTTCAGGATAAAACAAAAGCAAAACAGGCTTCATGGTTTGGCTACTAGCCTGCTACCAATCAGAAATATCTACTATATATGTCAATGAATAATTCCGCAATCACAATGACATCAAACGTGGAGCTTCAGTGTTTACTATGAAGAAATAGATGGATTCATGGACATAATGATAAATCATGAATGAATGATGACACATGTCAATCAGTTACCTTGTTGTCAAATCCAGCAGCAATAACTTCATCTTGGCCAGCTACTAACAATTTGATTAACCCAAATTGTTTACCCTCAAACTTACCACTGTATCCCATGCCAGGAATCCATCTAATGATCACTCCATCATAGCTGCTGGACAAAAGCATCTTTTCACTTCTGTTGAGCAGAGTCAAAACAGTGATATTTTTCATGTGGCCAGATAATGACAATGGGCTTTTATCTAAATCCTTAGCAGAATATAAATAGGTTGTGCCACCAAGAGAGATAGTAAGCAGATAATCATTCTGCCAAAGACATCCAACAAGCATATCCTCTACCCCGCCAGATTCAGTACATGCCAAAGTCTTACGTACCGTTCCACTACTACCATTCTCAACAATATTCCATACTTTTGCTGATTTGTCAGCGGAAACAGTAAGAACCTGCAATTGATTAATAAGTAATTCGAAGTAGCATGTAAATAGCAGTCCTGAACATCGAAAAAGTTAAACATGATCAAATCATTTTCTTCCTCACATGATTAGATTGGTATTTGCTCTGAAGTTATTATACTTGCAAAAAAATTAATATCTTCTGTCACCATTGTAATCTATTGTATATTGTATATTATACTGATTAAGCTCTTACTAATTCTTGACTAGTTCTGCACCTCTCCCCAAAAGGACAAAAAAAAAAACAATTTTTTAACTAATAGCATGTTTGGAATTACATTCCAGAAACCACGTTGAAGTAGATTCGACCAAGAAGCTACTTAAATATGTAGCATGGGAATGAACACCCATATGTGTTTCTCAAACGCGATATATACCAAACAAACACTTAAGTCAACTAGAAAGAGTAAGATTCAAACACAAGCAGGAGCTCACCTGTTTGCTGTCAGGACTCCAACTAACAGCATATATGCTGCCCTTGTGACCATCCTCCGTGGACAACTCACCAAGTTTGTTCCCTGTCTTTCCATCATATATAATACCCTTTCTATCTGAGCTAACAGTAATAAACTTGCTCCCATCTGGGGAAAATCTAACACAGTTGACAAAATTCGAATGGTCCCTGCAGATACAGAATGCCTTCTATGACAACCTGAATAAAGAAATGGAAACCTACTCAACCCAAAACATTTCTTTCATGCAAAAACTTGACCCTATTTTCAAAAAGTAAAGAATTGATAATTGACAATGCCGTGATATGATACTCTTGAATATTGATCATACATTATATTAACTATAACAAAGTTATCTTTGTCCAGACCATGCAAAAACTCTTGAATCTTCATCATGTCTATTTATAAAATTTCTTGATATTCCAATTCCCCGGTAAAAGACATGCATTCATTTCTTGTGCACCTTTACCAACACAAGAGAGATAAACTCTTACAGAAAATCTCTTCATGGGAAAGGAATATACACTACCCACTTAAAAAGAAGACAAGGGAAAACAGAAAATGAAAAAGAAAGGAGAAGCTCGTATATAATTTGATGAAGCATTTATCCAGTACTAAACCACAATGACAAATATGCAACCCCAGATAATAAAACTTACCTGATGGACATATTGAACTTGAACGGTGGACCATCATAAAAATTCGCCAAAAAATCTTCTCCACATGTGGCAATGCGGAATGGCCTTGTTGGTTTAAATGCACAACTTAAAACCCGGCGCGAATGGCCATCAAAATCACCAACAGTGGAACCTGAATCCCACCTTAAATCCAAAATATATTAAAGATGAAAAAATGGGTCAGGCAGTCAGGTGTTGAAAGATGCATGGAAGCACATTTGCACACATTAGTCCATTCTTCTAATCTAAATAATTCTGGGAACATGCTAACTCAAATTCAAGCATTATGATTTGATATCGTTATATAAATTATGAATTGAGCCATAACTGGAAAAAAAAATGGTATCCACAAATTCAAACAAATTAATATCATTTCAGAAAGGAAGTTACGTAGCTACATCCATCCAAATCATACAGGGTCATAAGAAATAAAATTTAAATAAATATAATGGCACGGAAGTTTAACTCTGACTATGTAGGTGAGTGAGGGTTAAATGCCACGGTGTCGTTGATAATGTAGTCAAACAGTGTCAATCAATAGCTACTTTCTTGAATTATTTTATTAAAAGAAATTCTACACTATTTACGTGGTCTCATCTCATGAGAACTACACAATAGTATTAGTTTGGATGGCCCAACTGGGTCAGTCACATACAGACTCAATCACATGCAGCAACTAGCTAGTTCTTATGTCACGAACTACGCAATGTAATTTGTAAAATGTAAATTGTGCTTGATATATATGTGGTCCTATAAAAAATACTTTTTTTTACACCTTTAATTTTTGTTTGTCTCTTTATATTCTAATTATTATTTTTTAATTTATTTCTTGACATGACACTCAACCATACACCTCAATTATTTCAATTCCTATAAAATTGCAAGGTTTTACGAAATCTCTTTTTTATCAGAAGATTTTTATTTTAGTATGTATTTATTCGAGCAATATCAGAATATTGGTCATTAATTTTTGTTAATTCCTGTAACAGTGTAAAAAAATTTACTCTATCTAAATCAATTTGGAAATAATGATGGTAGGTATGATTTTTAATAAAATTAGTGTAAAAAAATAAAATCATAATTTATAACCAAACAACAGTGTAAAATCTTGTTAGCATAGACAATTTTCTCAAAAAAAAAAAAGAAGAAGTTATACATAAATATTAGAGTTTAATTATTTGACAGTTTAAAACTGTTAACTATTTATAATTAATATGATTGATATGATTTTTTAAGATAATTGTTATAAAGCCAATTAATATATCATATTATGAAATATATAATTGAATGAAGGTGTAAAATATAATCTTTTTCTCTAAATATTGTATAGTTTTTAATAAATACTTATGACCAATAATAGTTATGGCCAATAATGTTAAGATGTATGCTCCACCAAAACAAATCTAGATATTAAAATTTGAGTCTCCAGTGACTGACAGGCTTGGAAGAATTGATGTTAATTAATTAAATAAAAGGAATTGAAAAATTGATAGAACAATAGAAAAGTTTAATTAAAAGAGGAAGAATGAAAAGAGAGTTAGTTACATAAAGGCGCGAACGAAGGACTTGCCCTTGCCGTCCCCACAGGCGACGATCCTCATCCCATCGAAGGACCATTGGAGGTCGTCGATCCGACCCGAGAGGACCCGAAACTCGTTCTTGAGAACGAACTCGTTGTGAGTCCCCCATATTCGGACGGTGCCGGAGACGTCGGCGGAGGCGATCCACTCGCCGTTGTGGGAGTAGCGCGCCACCGTGACGGGGTACGCGTGCTCGCAGTACACCCACACCTGCAGCGGGTTGTCGAGGTTGCGGATTATGACCGATCGGCCCGTGCAGTAGAGAATGTTGTTCGTTTTGGCGTCGCCGGAGATGAGGATGCCGCGACCGCGCTCCGTGGAGGGTGCACACGCGTAGGTCTCCGAGAGTGTCGCCATTGTTGAATTGGGATTTGCTCTGTGCTTATTTCTTTTTATTTTGTGGGTTGGTTGTTATAGAGACACTGTGGCCGGGAATGGAGGACCGCCTTTTGAACAAGTTCGCTCTGTCAACGCCATTCACATTTTTATTTCACTTCCATTGTTCCATACATACCTACATTTCAAACAAAATTAATTAACGAGAAATGTAATTTCTAGAATAATTCATGCAATATAAATTTTAATCACTATCCATTTACATTATAAATTAGTATTAACATTCAATCATAAATAATTATTTAAATTGTTTTAAAATTGTATTTTTATTATATATAATAAATTATTAATAAATTATTATTTTTTAATTATATTATAAGATTTTTCTTTATCTTTCTTTATTTATGCACATCATTTATTACACCTCATACTATATAAATAAATTAGTGTGTAAATTAGTATATGTGTATCTCATTATTAATCATCTAAAAATAAACAGTGAAATACTCTTAAAAACTAGTGAAGTAATTAAATAAAATGGAAATTTGCAGTGAGTTTAATTGTTATATATTATTATTATATTGATTATAAATATTCAAATTTATTTATAGCTTTATAACTTAAAATTGTTATTGTTTAAGAACAAATTAAAAAGAAAACTACACGAAAATAAGGAGATTGAAAAACTCCCTATTAGTTTCAAAATTTATGATTCACGTTACATTCATCTTTACCATTCGTGAGTACTATTTATCTTTATTTTGTTGCCGAATTCTTCTTCAACATCCAAGGGGTGCAAGTTTCTCTTTCTTTCACGACGTTCACGTTTCATTCCTCTACATCGTTCGTGAGTTCTTTACCGTTCTTTTTCCAGTTCGCGAATTCTCCATTGTTCCTCTTTCAGTTCGCGAGTTCTCCCGTGTTTCTCTTTCAGTTTGTGACGTTCACAAACGCTCTATTTCTCTTTCTGTTCACGTTATAATTATGCTTGTAAGTGATCATTGGATCTTATATATAGGTTACTTTTTAAGATTATTTATTTAATTTTGATTGTTTATTGTTGTCTATTTTTGAATGAGGTTTCAATGGATGACCAGTTTGGGACCACTAATGATTTTTAAAATAATTTGTTTATTATCGTTGATTAAAATAGTATTGATGTTTGGAACCACAAGAGCACAATGGATGAACTAGAATACCTGGATCCTGGACATGGCAACGTGAATATTTTGATTCACTTTACGGACCAACGCGGAGAATCAAGTGATAATCTTAATAAGTTTGGGATGTTCAACCCACATGACTGTGCGAACAACATTGCTAATGATTTAGACTTGTCACCATGTCACCCTTTTATTTCATGATTTTGTTTTAATACTAGTGGTAAAATTATTCCCCTTAAGATTGATCATGATATGTTGAAAAATGTTTGCTGAAAATCAAAATTCAATTCATATGTATGTTAGTAGAACAAAGAACGAGAGGAAGGGTGTTAACACTACTTAACAACAAAGTGAGTTCACGTCTAACAAAAAGTTGGGTCTACTTCTAATGAGAGAAAGAACAAAAAACTAAGAGTCTTAAAATATTTTCATTGAGAGGAATAAGATGAATGTATTTTAGACATAAAATTTCATTAAAAGTCATGTAACTATCATGTGCCTAATTTAGGTTAAATTATTAAACAATGTTTATGACGAATGAAATTTGGGTGTAATGTGAGCTAAATAATTAAAAGATTTTTTATAGGGTGGAAAAATGAATGAGTATTAAGTAAAATTTGAACAAAAGAGAAAGAGTGTGAATGTAATTTAGTCTTATTTTTAGTGTTTTTTGAAATTTTATTTAAAATAACTTTTTTTAAAATGCTAGTTTCTAACTTTTTATTTTTTATATTTTTATTCTTAATATATTTATCTAATTTTCTAATTATTATTTTAAAATAAATTTTAATATTTTTCTATCATTTTACTCTTTTCAATTATTTTAATAATCACATCTATTTAATATTTATAATTTAATAAATTATCTTTTCAACTTTCAATTTTATAAACTTTTAACTAGCTTAGTTAATTTTAGTGAACATACATTTAATATTTTTTGTCACATATGTCTGTTGGGTAAAGGGCCAAATTTTGTTGGTTTCCTATATTTATATGATAATGGTATAGCAGGAAGCAGGATGGCCCCTTTGTCTTGTTTTGATTCAACATCTTTCGAGATGCTGAGATAGGAGCTAGAGAAAGTGGAATTAATGAGTTATGCATCATTCCAATTTCGATTTTCAACCCTTTCCTCAGCTACTGTTCCTGCATCCTGTGAAATGCCTGCACACTTGTTGACCACTAGCTAGTAAACAACAAAATAAAAAAAAATAATATATTCATTTATTATTTTATTAATATATTTTTATAAAAAAAATAACAATAAAATATTCATTTATTTTTTAACTGTTCCATTTAATGTTAGGAAAATTATATTAATTATATTAACATGTCATTATTTTTTATGAAACTAAGATTTTTGAGTTAAAAAGACATTGACTAAAATTGGTTTATCAGGTTTCTAAAAAATATATATAATGATTACATCAAAATTTAAATTTATTATCTCATTCATTCAACTCAAAAGCCTAACCAGTGGACTGACCCTATTCGAATGATATTTTTTAAGCTACAAATGTTTATACAGTCACTTTAGCATGTCATTTAAAAAAATAATAAAGTTTTATGCAGGAATTTTATTTGGACTTCCACTCATCATGCACTAATTAGGTTAATGATTGTATTTTCTGCTATTAGGCCAGTATTTATATATGGGCTGCACCTTGTTTTTCCTTTCACTAACCTTAAAGTGCACCATTTAGGTTAATGCACTAATTAGGCTGCCAAGTCATAAAGTCGAAATAGAAAAAAAATGTTAAAGAAATTCAAAATATAATTAATACATATAATAAAAGTATATCAAATATGATACATAAATTAATTGTTAAAAATATTAAACAAATATTCAATACATTAAATATTTAAAAAATAACTTATTCAAATTATTTTTGGGACACTTGATAAAATAATTTTTTATTTTAATGTATTATTAAATTTTCTAAAAATATTTATCGATCTAATTAAAGTAATTATGAAATATGTTTCATTGAGATAATCACATTTAAATCATTATAATAATTAAGATAAATAATTAAAAATACAGTAATATAAAAATACATATTACAAACTATTGAATTGACATTGTATATAAGACGAGTTATTACGTTAGTATAAAAAAATAAAAAGATTAGAAAATTTTTTTTATTGATCAAAATTTGCTTGAAATTATAAAATCACGAGAGAAATAAGTTAAAAATAATGTGAGAATCGATGAGAGTCAGAAAATTGTATACTTGAATAAATTAAAACCATTAAAAGAATGTGTGAAACTGTGTGTTTTTATTATTTCTCTGGAAGAAAAGGTATAGATATAAAATACAGTTAAAGTGTGAAAAGAGGTAGGGGATTAAGCTGGAAAGAATAAAAAGTGTGAAACAGAACATGCACTGTGAGAGTTCGAATAAGAAACAACTCTTAAATCTTAATCATTGTTGTGTTTACAATGACCCATAGCATAAACTTTTCTGTATAATTTTTTTCCCTCACCTCGTTATTCTTTTCCGGTAACAACAAAGTGGCCTTCATTTTTATCTCCATGAGTTCACTCGTGGCCCCAAAACTTACGTAAGTGGCACAACACAACACAGAATCTCCACCATTAGACACACACTAGCCCAATATCAACTATAAATACCCTTCTACCCCTCCCTTTGTTGCTCAATATTTGTCCATTTCCCAGGGCAGTGTGAACGCGCACACCCGTGAGAGCAGAGAAGATAGTCATGGACACAAGAACATTGCTCCTGAAACTACTCACTCTTGTGGCTCTTTTAGGATGCTCTTCTTCAGCTTCAGATCATTTGGTTAATGTATCCAAGTTGGAGATGTTCGTGGATGAGCTTCCTCACATGCCCAGAATCCTTGGCTATCATCTTTCAGATGGCGTCCCAAAATCTAAGTCTTTCAAGATTGGCATGTTCAAGAAGAAATGGGTATGTACGTTTTTTTCTTTCTTTCTTCCAATTAATCATTAAAATTGAATTTTATATTTATTTACCTTTGTCTTTAGTGTGCCATGCCTAGTTCTTTCTACGCTGGTTTCGATGATTGCTGGGACGAGACCAACATAGTTCTTCATTTCAAAATTAGTTCTTCCTTAGGCCAGTGTATTGCATAAGTCTAGATATTTTGCCTTTTTTTTAATACTTTTTTTAAAGACAAACATTAGTCGTTAGAAATGTTAATTTTGTCAGGGAAGAATATGGAATTTGTGATTTTTTTTCCATTTTTTTTTTTGCTTTTGACCATCCAACCCACAGTTTCCTTTTTACTTGCAATAGTGAATGATAATCAAGATCATTCTTTGCCGTCATATGGGATGGTTCACAAGTTTCGGTATTATAAAATTGTTTTAAATTAAATTGTTAAATCATTGAAAATCTAAGTGGATTTAAATTAATAATTTATCTAGTTTAATGGTCATTTAATTCATTATTTTTGTGCAATTTTTTTTTTACACTTTTTATTAATTACTTTACATGTAGTATCTTTATATTCGTTTTCCCAAATCGGATTTCGGAGAGTACTGATATTCCGACAGTGACACTCAAAATAAATATTTACTGAATCTGTCTGAAACAGTCTTTAGCCTATCCTTGACGAAATCACATGGCATGAGATTGTAAGGTATTGAATTATTCATAAAAATAAATATTGGTCACTCTCTTCCTTGTTACCTTTCAACAGTCAAGACAACTATTTTTCACTTTTGTTATTTGATCTTTTCTCACACATTCGGAACTTACTCGTATTCCACATTTCTACCTAATTCTTTCTGAAAACAAGTAACCAACCCTCATTTACCCACAAAAAAAAAAAAAGCCGCTTCCAAGTTCCAACGACAGGAACATTAGTTGCCGCCTACCAAATATCATGCCATAATTGATTATCATGTGCCTCTGTTTTTTTAAAATGTCATTTTGTAGACCCAAATTTAATCCTTTTTTTTAATGGTCCAAACTGTAATCCGATTATGAATAAAAATTGCTAGAAATTTAATATTAATTTTCTGGTTTCATCTAATGATCAAGGATTTCGAGGATACTATGAAAATTTAAATTATCGATTATTATATCTTGGTTCTGTAGATCTAACATTACTTGTTTTTGAATGACTTTCTGTTTTTCATAAATGGTTGTGATCACAAGTTTCCTGGGCCAGGCAAAAAATTGTCCTCCCAATAATTTCCCATCTTTAGGACAATAATATTTGATATTTAACCAAAGGGTATCCAAAATCCCGTTTGGTCAATTGGTTTTGACCCCCTCTCAGGAAGATTCCTTGGTTGTCAAAGCTAACTGGGCAGTTAGTTACATAAAAATATTTTTGGTTTAAGTATATTTAGTAATCCTTGAATTAAATTTGTGTTGAACTTTCTAACGTTTCATTGACACTTGTTCAGTGAGATTGAGGTGGCGTCTTCTTCTAAACGTTTTTTAGTTATAAAGATGCCAATTAAATACCATACTCTTAGTGACATTCATGTCCAAAAGTTAAAAACTTTCTATATTCTATAGTTGACGTTAATTCCTTGACTTTAATGGACCATAGCTTTGAATATTAGTCATTGGATAATTTACGCAAAGAATTGGTTCGCCGGACCTTTAAAGTGCCAATCACTCTGGCCATGACATTGATAATTCAATATCCACCATGAGTATTATACTTTACATGCAATAATATTCTACAGATTTTGGCTTCTGTTGGTCACTTGCTCTGTCTAACTTGTCATTGGTCATTGGTGTACTACTACTATCCAATAGCTTTAGGATTGGGGTGTCATCTCCCTTTAACCATTTATTTATATTAAGAAACATAATTTTTTTTGGTAAATATATCATTCTGGGTGTGCCATTCGTGTCAAAAAGTTAAAAGCTTTCTAGATTTTTCTAATTGACGTTAATACATTGAGTTTAATGGACCAGAGGCACTGAAGATTAGTCATTAGATAATTATGCAAAGAACTGGTTCCCAGATCTTTGAAAGTGCCATCCACTCTGGCCCTGACATTGATAACTCGGTATCCAATATGAGTAATGTCTTCTTGTTCACACCATTGCCACTCTTAAGTCTTAATTACTACACTTAAATAAGTATTCAAGTTAAATTTTTGTTAAGAATTTGCCAAACTCAAAACAAAATCATAGATGGAGTAATGGTGAAAGCTACCCCAAATAACATTAGGTAGGGAAGACAGAAAAATCTAAACCTTGAAATATATTTTATTGTACGATAAAAATAACAAAAAAGTTTGGCAAATATGGACAAATTACATGAGTCACAATCTTGGGGACTTGGAATTGAACGTTTAGCATCCTCATTCATAACATTGATACTGCACTTACGTCATTGTTTGACGAATATAAATCATTTCTCTTTCACAAATTATAGCTATGAAATTCAAATCCACAAGCCTCTAGCGTGTTGTCTAATTTGAAAAATCTCTTTAATTTTCCTTTTGTAGAAATTCCACAGGGATCTGCCTCCAACAACAGTGTACGCTTTTGGAACAACCAAACACACAGCAACAGTTCCTGGTCCAACGATCGAGGCCCTCTATGGCGTTGACACCCACGTAAGATGGCAAAATCACCTCCCTCCAAAGCACATACTTCCCTGGGACCCTACGATCCCCACCGCGATGGCCAACTCCACACGTGGCATCCCCACAGTGGTCCACCTCCACGGTGGGATCCACGCGCCAGAGAGCGACGGAAACGCCAACGCATGGTTCACATCCAAATACAACGAAAGGGGACCCACATGGACCCAGAAGACATATCACTACCCAAATAATCAACAACCGGGGAACCTATGGTACCATGACCATGCCATGGGGTTGACCCGAGTCAACCTTCTAGCTGGCCTACTCGGAGCCTACATCATTCGCCACCCTCAGATCGAGGACCCGCTAGGCTTACCCAGCGGTGACGAATTCGATCGAACGCTGATCGTGTTCGATCGCAGCTTCCGCACGGACGGTTCGATCTTCATGAGTTCCACCGGGAACAACCCTAAAATACACCCTCAGTGGCAGCCAGAGTACTTCGGCGACGCCATCATTGTCAACGGCAAGGCGTGGCCGCGCCTCACGGTGCGACGTCGTAATTATCGATTCCGCATAATCAACGCCAGCAACGCCAGGTTCTTTAGATTCTTCTTCACCAACGGCTTGAGATTCACCCACGTGGCATCCGATTCGGCTTACATCGAGAAGCCCGTAACGGCCAATGAGACGCTGGTGGGGCCATCTGAGATCACAGACATCGTTGTTGACTTTTCTCAATCCAAGAGTAACGTCGCTATTCTAGCTAACGATGCAAAATATCCTTACCCTGCCGGTGACCCCGTCAATGAGGCTAACGGCAAGGTTATGAAGTTTATCATCGTACCTGATCAAGAAGTTGACACGTCACGGATCCCTAAACGGTTGTTAGAATACCCTGTTGTGGATTTATCCAATGTGGCGCGCACACGGTATGTTGCTATGTACGAGTACGCGAGCAACATCGATGAGCCGACACACTTGTACCTAAATGCCAAACCGTATGAAGCACCGGCTACGGAAACCCCGAAGGTGGGGTCCACAGAGGTGTGGTATGTGATCAACTTGACGGAGGATAATCACCCGCTTCACATTCATTTGGGTTTGTTCAAGGTGTTGGATCAGACGGCGCTGGTGAAACCGGACGATGAGTTTAGAGAATGTATGATGAAAATCAACGATGCGGTCAAGTGCCACGTGGACAAGTACGCTCGTGGCAAGAAAGAAGAGGTGCGGGCTCATGAGAGAGGGTGGAAGAATGTGTTCAAGATGATACCTGGGTATGTGACGAAGATTGCGGTGAGGTTTTCTTACATACACACCAATGCTTCATATGCGTTTGATGCAACCACAGAGCCTGGCTACGTCTATCATTGCCATGTAAGCATACTTACCATTTCTTTTAATTTGGTTCATATACTTCATACATACAGCCATAGGAATGTTTCTTTTGCTTTTTTAAAATCTTATTTCACTTTTATATTAGCGCATGCATCATGTTAGATTGATCCACTAAAAGCCAAGTTAGGTTTATTTATAAAATAAATTAGAATCATTTTTATACAAGTTTAATTGGTTAAAATATTAAATAATAGTTCATGTATCTCACGCAGTCATGGAATTGTAGTGTGGTATTAGCTTTTAAAGGGAAATACATTTGTTCTTAGGAAAATTAATTGTGCACTCACATGCACATACAAAGGTAACAATGGCGTTTAAACTATACACATCATGCAAATTATCTAAATTAATTCCTTACCACTAGATCCACACAGATGGCCACACCACTTGGAAAAATTAATGTTGCGCACACACACACGCACACATATTGTAAGCCTAGTATGCTTTGGTATGGCTCATCGTAACGCACGGCACATGCCATTTCTATATATGCAGGTATTGGACCATGAAGACAATGCTATGATGAGACCCTTGAAAATCATCAAGTGATGTTTCTCAACGAAGGCATAGAATGGAAACATGTGCAGCAACTTAGTTATATTGTTATTACTCAACGAAGGAGGATATGTGGAGAAAAATAAATAAATAAATGTTATTATAAGCTCTGTCAGTTTTCAAAACTTCAAATTCTTGATGAGATATAAATTAAAGAAACTAATCTAATGAAATTATACATATATGGAGGGGGGTGTGGGTTGATCAATCCTATAATATACATTAATATATATCCGCATCTATTCTTATTAAATATTCCCATCCCTGACATTGAACGTGATCCATTGCGTTTACTTTTGTGCCTGCTGGTTGTTGACACTTGACAAAGCCCGTGGTTGAGGGCCTGAGATCGAGCTGAGGCACTATTTTCAGATAAATTTGATGTGATTTTGGCTTGCTGGTGTATGATTTGGGCAATGCTTGTAACACAAATTTTGAAGAAAATTTATTTTATAAAAACAATTTTTTTTTAGTTTAAATTTATATTTTTTATCAACTAATGTAATTTTCGGTTACTATTCATATCCTTTAAAAAAAAGGTAAATATCCATATTTTGGTCTCGCATTGATAAATTAATTATGATTTTAAATATATATACATAATGTGAAAATAGTTTTTCTCTTATTTTATAGTTAATTGCAAAGATTTATTCTAGAAAAAAGTACATTAAAATTAATCATATGATTTGTCTAAGATTTTGTAGACTGTAGTTATAATTGATTGATATAAAATGAGGTTTTCTTTTAAAATGGTATTAGTACAAAATAGTTTCCTTTAAAAGTGGTGATTAATTTTTGTTAGAGATAATGAGTGTATAAAGTTGAGTTTTCATTCTCACACAATTTATTTCATGTTTTAGAATTTAAATATTGAATCATTTGCTTAAAGGATAAGTAGTTATCACTCATGTTAATAATAGTTATTTTTGAAATATAAAAATGAGGTAGTTCATTAAATGCTTAATTGTATATTAGGATTTTACTTTTTTAATGTACATTTCATATTTCTCATTTTGTTTAGCAATAAGAATTTCAGATTTTGTTCACACAACATACAATTGATTATTCATGATAAAATAAAATAACATTAGGTACTGCATCAATCTCATTCAACATCACTGTTTGGTAGGGGATGCATTTTATTTTGGATCCATGAAATTAAGCACATGCTTAGATTAATGTGTTACTTTTTTTGTTAATTAAAAAAATTAATGATCTTCTCTAAGAAAAATGAAATGTTAAAATTGTTAATCCATTCAAATACTTAATTTTTTGTCACACCAATTCACATAGACTTTTTTTTTTTATCCTGGGGAAAGAAATCAGAGACTTATTTTAATATGACAACTCTTGGGCAAGACTCAACCATTAATACTATGTTACTCACTACAATTTTGTTTTTATCTCACTAAGATTGAGTTAGTGACAAGGAGTGTTTAGAGATAAGTTCCATGAACTCCTATATTCAAACTTCATTTTTATTATTGTACACAAGAAATATAAACATATTAAGAAATTCCAATAATACATTCTCTAATAGTACACCGTTTTAAACACAATCATTATTATTTATTGAATTTGATTGAAAAATATTTTTTTTTAACCAATTTTCCTTCCCATTGAATAATTTTTACTTATAAGTTTATAGTTCTCAATAATTTTTAACTATTAATAAAAAATGCTAATAAAAGTGTATTAAGAGTATATTAATAACTCTAACTTATCATATTTAGAAGTGTTTCAAACAATTTATTTGAGTTTGTGAAAATAATTGATATTTTTTATAAGTTTTATAATACATTTTATGAATAAAAAATGAATTATGATTTATCTACATAAATTATTTTAATTTAATTCACTAAATTTTATAGTGAAATTTATGATAAAAATTTGAATAAAAAATTAATCAATTTATTTAAAAGCATTCTCAATTATTTTTTTTTAAAAAGGAGAAATAAAAAATGAGAATAATAAAATTCTTCAGCGTAGGAAATAAAAATACATAACATAGCACAGGAGTACCCCACGGCTGGCCTCAACCGTTCGATCATTAAGCTATGACATCACACTGCATCATTCATTCGTGCATGTCAATCGGTATCAGCATTCAGCATCGCCTTCCTAAATTCAACGACTCCGTTCCGTTCCCTTTCTTCTTCCTCGAAACCCTAATCAGCTTCTGCACTTCCTTCTGATTCCACTTTTGGTAATATAAGCTTCTCTTCTCAGATCTGAAATTACTTGTTTCAACCTTTTCTTTCTTCGTCTTGAATGATTTTTACGTTTCATGAACATATGATTGCACGACTCCTTTTCCGAAATTCCAATCTACGCTAAATTGTTCTTTTTTATGTTTTATTTATTTTTTTTAATTGTTTACTTTAGTTGGAAATTGAAAATCACGAGGTTCGATTGACGGAAATCATTATCCCGAAATGCTTTTAGCTAGATGTTTAGTCAGGGACATGACATAATCGTTGAGAAGTGTTGTAAGTGTTTCCACGGGTTTCCTGGGTAGTTTTTTTTATGCTGATTCCTGTTGCAAGTTAAGTGCCAGAAAACTGTTATGGAAAATGTGTGGATTTGATTTTCGCCTTTACTGCTTCCAGTACAAGGGGATAGGCATTTGTGACGAAATGGCATGTGATATTGCTGTTTTTTTTTTTTTTTTTTTTCCATTTAAATCTTACAAATCCCCTCCTGAAACATTATAGAAGCTGAGATGTAGTATCTATTGTGAATTTGTGATATAACAGTTTCTGAATTGTAAATTTGTAATGGCTGGCCTGCTTTAATCTTTTAAGGAGTTACTACATTTTCCTCTTGTTAGGCGAAATAAATTTGTGTAGTCATAGATAAAATATGACTGCCAGCTAAAATGAAAGACAAATTCAAATATAGAAGAGACTATGAGAGATTCTCACATAATAAGACACATTTTAGTCACAATCACAAATGTACATACCAGTAGTATGTATATAATTATGACTGATCATATTGTTGAGTATACAAGAATAATTAAAGGAATAGGAAAAAATATAAAGAAATATTATTTGAATATTTTTGTCCTGTGTTCTATGAACTGTGTGTCTCTATGTGCAGCTTCAACCGGGAAGATACTCTAGGGCCTGAGACACCTTATGATAAGATATCCAATTTCTACATAAGTTGCCATTTATACTTTTTTAATCAAAATGGATTCAGTGCCTGCTGATGTGCCTAATTCACATCCTATCAATGAACCGTCGAATTCTCCTCCGGCTAAAGACACCGACGGACAAGCTTCTGCTTCTGTAGCCTCCGGGCAAGATAATTCTCCACATGAGGCATCACCTAGGCTATCTCCCACGGGCATATCATCCTGGGCCAAAAACTTGAAAATTTCTCAGCCATTTTCTGGTTCCCAAGATGACTCATCAAGTGGAAATGTTGGGAAATCAACTTTTGCACACATCACAAGTAATTTCGGATTGAGGTTGTCTCCAAAGTCTCCTGTAGCAGATGACAGTTCCAATGAAACAACTGGACAATCTAATTTGTTTGGAACTATTACGAAAGGCCTGGTCGACTCTTCTAAGAATGCAGTGAAAGCTGTGCAGGTTAAGGCACGCCATGTTGTTTCTCAGAATAAACGCAGATACCAGGTGTTGTTCTTGTTCAAACTAATATACTTTGTGTGTATTCTTGTAAAGCTGATTTTCACAAAGTCTTGCTCATTTAAAAAGTTTATTGTTTCTTCTATTGGGAACATAACATTGCTTTAATCCCTTAATAATTGGGTGAAGCTCATCGTTCGGAGGATATTCATAGATACCTTTTGATGTAACAATTATTATCTAATGCAGAAGAAAAATTGGGCTAATCAATATCTTTTTGTTATCTGGCTTTTCTATAATTGGGTGAAGCCCATCATTGGGAGCCTATTCACGTAGTCCCTTAATTTTCTGACATTTTCTTACTCCCTGTTAAAACATGCCATATAGTTAAGTGTTCTGTATGATGAACATTCTAGTCTCTTTGGTTGAAAAAGCTGTTAAAATTTTATTATGTAACTATTGTTGTGACTGGTGAGTGCATTGAGTTTGATTTTTTGTATTTTCTTTGTTTCA
This sequence comes from Glycine tomentella, assembly GCA_007407185.1. Lineage (NCBI taxonomy): Eukaryota > Viridiplantae > Streptophyta > Magnoliopsida > Fabales > Fabaceae > Glycine > Glycine tomentella. Next base: position 217,457 of record PYAF01003201.1, read on the forward strand.
TTCGGAATTGCATTTTCCCTTCTCAAAGAATCAGGTTGATGCATACTCTTGTCCACTTTTATACTCCTAACTTTTTTTTTTCAGGAAGGAGGTTTTGATTTAGATATGACATATATCACTGAAAACATTATTGCAATGGGATTCCCTGCTGGCGACATGAGCTCTGGGTTTTTCGGCTATGTTGAGGTGAGTTAATGAATTCTGTATGTTTGTTTTGGTTGCTGCCTTGATCTTAAACACCTGCATTCTTACTATCTATATATGTAATGTAGGGATTTTACAGAAATCACATGGAAGAAGTGATTAAGTTTTTTGAAACTCAACATAAGGTAATATAAACACACTGACAATTGAAGTTACAAGTTCTTATGTTTATGCCTTTTCTGTAGTTTATTTATTATGATACAATATCAATAATGTATTGTATGGAATGTTGTTTGTTTCATTTAAAATTGTCTATACTATAAAATATTGTAATTATTTGATTGATTTCATTGTAATTATTTCCATTTATTAGCAGTACATAGAAGGCCACTAGAAACGCCAGTAAAGTGAGTAGATTGCATGGTTTTTAGAATAGGGAGAGCAAAAAGGAGAGGGATCTCATGGTGAATAATATTTCCAAAGATTTGGTCTTTAACCAAGCCAAATGACGTCGTATGATCTATGTATCAGCTTCACCTAGTGGGATAAGGCATTTGTTGTTGTTGTATTAGTTTTACATAATTAGGATTAGAATAATTATGTCAAATATCTTGTAGATCTTGTAATATTCTTGCCCTAATTGTGGGAAACCTCTTGTACAAAATTTCTACACACACAATATGATTGGCCTGGGACTGGGAGACTCTCTCTTAAGCAAGTTTCTTGTCAAATATTTATTCCTTGACACTAGTTCAAGTATCAAAATATTCTGTATTATGACTTATGAACACATGCTTCATATATTCTGTCTGTCGTTGCATATTTTGTAGTTCCATAACAAGTTTCAATTGTGAGTGGTATTGCACTGAACTTGACTTGTATAGTGTTTCTTTTATCAAAGTGCCTCTAGCTTTGAAACTTAGTGAGCCTTTCTCCTTATCATTTTCTTGTTTAGTTTTGCATTTGATTTTTTTTTTCATTTTCTCTATATGCAGGATAAATATAAAGTTTATAATCTTTGTTCTGAGCGGTTGTATGATGCATCATTGTTTGAGGGAAAGGTAATTTCTAAATTTTCATTAAAGTTTTGAAGGGACAAATGTGATAGACTTACTTAAGGGTTGTAAACTTTATTTATATGCCATAAACTTTTAGTCTGTAAATCTGTAATTAATAAATGTCTTAAAAATTTCTCAAAACATGGGTATATCACTTCAGTTTTAACCTTCACTTTGGGATAGTGGTATTGAGGTTATCTATATTCAATTAACAATTCAATCATACCATCTGCTCCTACTCTCATGATGGTAGACAGCCTAGATTACTCACGTCTGTTGGTTTTTATGCCACATTATATTTTCATGGACTTTGTTTGAACAGCTTCTTTCATTCTTGCATCTGAAATTTGCAATTTCTTCATTTAGGTGGCTAGCTTCCCATTTGATGACCACAATTGCCCACCAATTCAACTGATTATATCATTCTGTGAAAGTGCTTACTCATGGTTGAAAGAAGACATTGAGAATGTTGTGGTTGTCCACTGTAAGGCTGGAATGGCAAGGACAGGGTTGATGATTTCTAGTCTTCTAGTATTCTTAAAGGTGAAGAGTTTCTAATCATTTTCTAACGTGCTTGGTATTTGCACTTTCTGCCTTGTTGTGCTCAATTTTTTTTAAGATTTGATGACTAAAATGTACTGCAGTTCTTCCCAACTGCTGAGGAATCAATGGATTACTATAATCAGAAAAGATGTGTTGATGGAAAGGGACTTGTTCTGCCTAGTCAGATTGTAAGTTCTGCTTTGCAATGTGTTAATTAGGCGGAGAATTGGAGATTCTGGAGTTATTACTATAGTTTAACTTCTTTTATTTTTGCTGGAAAAGAGGTTTTAGTTCTGGAATTATTTCTTATGGTTTACTGTTTTCTGTAGAGGTATGTCAAATATTTTGAACGAGTCTTGACTTACTTTAATGGTGAAAACCCACCTGCCCGCAGGTATTTACTGTCCAAGATGTGACTGTAGTATTCATCTGTCTTAATGTGCATACTGACATCATATTTTTTTACAGGTGCATGCTTAGGGGATTCCGGCTTCACAGATGCCCTTACTGGATTAGGCCCTCTATAACAGTCTCAGATCACAGTGGTATGCTTGCCATTCTTGTACTAAAATTTCTCCTACTGCTTATAGTCTATGACCATTCTGTTAGTAGATTTATAATGTCATGTTATTGTTATTCCTTTTCTTGATTAGGTTGCTGATATTTTCATTGTTTATTGTATTCTCTTTTTTCCTAGTCAAATAAGTTTGTCCTTATTTCTATTGTGGTGTGTTTTATATAATGTTTAGGTATATAATATGAACCCAGATCTTTTAGTATGAACTGAGAAGGCATATCCTTGTTAGGATTTTCTTCCAAAGCCATTAGCTATGTTTTAACTTGGGGGTTTCTAGGGGAGAGTCACGAGTGAGAGAAAAGTAGGGAGAACCTCTACCTCTTTTTTGCTTGTTCTTTCTTGCTACAATATGAAATAATTAGTTATTAGTAGATATATATGTTTTGTATATGATCTGCTTTGTTTGTGTCAAGAATTGACTGACAGCTGACCCCTTTGAAAGGGTGGAATGTAAGATTTTAGTCTCTGACAGACTGCCCTATTTGATATCGACTATAACCCATTTCTAATGTGTAGGTGTGTTGTTCTCAACCAAAAAGCATCCGAGAACCAGGGAGCTTTTGGTGCGTTTCATTAATAATTTGGCAGCATCAGTGTATCGAATATTTGATTGAATTGTTGTTCCAAAGTTATGTCTTTTGTTGTCTTTTTTTTTTCAAGTATGAAGGATTTCTGTGACTTGAGCTTTCACAATTTGCAGCCAGAAGATTTTTGGTTTAGTGCACCAAAAAAGGGAGTGATGGTCTTCGCTTTGCCAGGAGAGCCTGGCCTTACAGAGTTGGCTGGGGACTTCAAAATCCATTTTCATGATCGCCAAGGAGATTTTTACTGGTATTAATTAATTTTCTTCATCATTGATCAATTCCCTTCGTTTCCGGTCTTATGTTGGACTTAAATATCTTTGCTCTTTTCACTTAGTTGGTTGAACACAACTATGACAGAAAATAGGAAAGTATTGAACACCAGTGATCTGGATGGCTTTGACAAGGTAAGTTTTCATGCTTATTGGTAATAGTAGAAAATGGTCTGGCTTCTGTTGAGTTCATTTTCTCCATGTTTGTCATTCACAATTGGATCTTGTTATCAACCATATATTTTTATTGATATGGCTGGCAGAGAAAATTGCCTTCTCCGGGATTTATGGTTGAGGTTGTGCTCGTGGATTATAATGGCAATGTTGTAACTTCTAAAACTGAAACTACTACAAAGAAATCAGATGAGACTTCAAGTAACAATCCTGCCAGTCCCGCCCCCGTGGAAAGGAGCACCACCCCTGCACAGAATGCAGACAAAGAATCAGATAGTCATGATAAAGATGATGTGTTTTCAGATGGCGAGGCAGAGCAATCTGCTTCTTCAAGAAGCAAGCAAACAAAAGCACCTTCTGAAGCAGTTGAAACAGTTACAAATGACACCAGAGTCTCCGAATCAAACACAGTTTCAAATGAAATTGCAAATTTATCACATGCAACAGAGCAAGTTTCCTTGGGAAACAAGAGCTCTACGCCAATTCATCATGCTAGTGAGCCAAGAAGTAATGTTGATGGAAAAACAGTGTCCAGTGCAGAAAGTGAGTTTAAGGCCATGGCTGCAGATGCTTCAGTTTTTACCTTTGGAGATGATGAAGACTACGAAAGTGATTGAACTACAACAAGGGTTACTTTGTTATCTTAATACTTCATATTTGTACATAAAATTGCTTGCAAGTTCCTACACAACAATATTTGGTCATCCATTTGTTTGTTTGTTGTAATTATAAATTTGGCTACTTCATTGGCTTAATGCACAAGTTAAAAATAAGAATATGAAAATGTGTTGGTCTCCCCTACCCCCCAAGTGCCCCAGTCTGCATACATAGTCCATTTTAATTTAGAGTCGGTATAAACATATATCTCATATTCCACTCTCTTGTAACCATTGTTTTAAAAATCGGATTGGTCATTAACCTAATTGAGACATTGGATTATTAGTCGAATCAGGGAATCATTAATTGAATCGTATGAACCAATATAATTAATAGCATGTATAACAGAAATATAATAAATTTAACTAACTGGATCAAAGTGAATAGAAGTCTGAGGTAAGCGGGCATTGTACCGACACTGTGTGAGCTATCTTCGGCCTTCTTTACAAGTTTATAATTGTAAGCTAGCTACTAGAGGGTGCTGAGTAATTTTATCTTTGAATCTTTTAGTCAAACAACTAACTCCAATAAAAAAATAGAAAGAACCTTGCATGCGCTACAAGTGGAAAGTGGTGTATTCGTATGTGAAGGAACAACACAAACTCATCTTTACAATATGTTGTCTTTAGCCCATTCACAAAGTCATACATTTTATAAGCTGATTGATAGCAGCTGAAAATAACAAACATAATAGTGATGAATAGTTAAAACAAGAAGTCTACATTTATATGTTATCTTATTATATTTGAATTATTACTTTATTTTGTCAATTTGGGGGTAATACATTTAAGTATATACAAAGAATTATGTCTACATTTATATGTTATCTTATTATATTTGAATTATTATGTTATTTTGCAAAGAATTATTCTACATTTATATGTTGTCTTATTATATTTGAATTATTATGTTATTTTGTCAATTTGGGGGTAATACATTTAAGCATATATAAATAATTATGTCTCTGAATTAGAAACAAATATAATACTGATCAATAGTTAATAAATATTTTACATCATATCCAACAAATTTATAAAAAAAATGATAGTTAAAATATGGATTGAATAGAAGGAACTATAAAGCACATTATGATCCAATATTCTTCTTGAAAACATTAATCATGTTCAAATTCATTCAAGGATTTCATGTGTCCTAAACTAATTTAGTAATTTATGCTATTTTGTTTAAAGTATGTGAAAAAATGAGGTTTTAAAATATAAAAAAGAAAATAAGTACCAAGAATTAAATAATGAAATAAAGAAAAAAATTAACAATAGAGAAACAATTTTTGAAAAGTGATATGGGACATTTATGATAGAATTTAT
>PYAF01003201.1:222887-237487 GCA_007407185.1 Glycine tomentella
AATTTTTATTATAAATGATGATAAATAATAGAAGCATAAAATATACTCCTTTCATTCCTACTTAAAAATTCAAATTCACATTGCAATTTAGTAATTAATTTTTAATAATTTATTTTATCAAGTAGTTCTACTATTATGTTGTTATAATATAATAAAAAAATCGTTATAATACATTAAATTTAACACAATAAAACTGTAATAACATAATAAAAATATATTAAATTAGATTTTTTTTTTACCTTAAACTGACATTCACATCTATTAAAATATGTGATATATTAATTTTAATATAATAAAAATTACACAAAATATTATATTTAGTGTAATAAAAATATTTACACACAAGCATGACAATGTTTGTATTTATGCTAGTATGGATAATAAGAGGTTGATTTCATGTGGAATCTTGGTGTGGTTATACTCGATTTCTTGCGTAGATGCTAAGTGGCTTACTGTTCAACTTAGAAAAGTGTATTGAATTGATATTTTAAAATACTATTTTAACAAAAAATCTTATAAATTTTGAAAGACTATGTACAAGGATGAAAGCACGTACATGTTCCAAGGGCCCCCCAAACTATTTCAATTGTTTACCATCTAATGTTATAAATCAAAATTTGTCCTCCCCCAACTACAATTTATAAAGAAACCAATTTGAATTGATAAACCAATTGTCCAAACTTTAATATGTTAATAAGTTGAATTATTGCAAAAATATGCTTTGTTTTTTCCCGTCAAAAGTAATTATATTTAATATTATGGAATAAATCATATTTTATGTTTATTAAACTAAATTTTAAATAATTGTTAATTTTTTTATTTCGTGAAATTATTTTGACCTCCTAATTATTAGCTTTAGTTCCATCTCTAATTATGTAGGAAATTTTATGATTTATCAGATCATTTTAGAAAACTTTTATGGTTAAGATTTTATAGTTTAATCAATTTTCTTGAATATTTATATATAATAATAATTCATATTAATTAATAAAATTAGTTAATATCATTAATTTTATTTAAAATATATTTTATAAATTATTCTTCATTGAAACTTGATATCAAGAATAAAAAATTAGAAATATAATATCAATTAAATGAAGAATATTTTAATAATTATTTCATTAAATATGATGAAATTTATTATGGTTTGTTTATATTTTAAACTAGCATAATAATGTGCATGAAATGTTTTTTCTTCTTATATTTAAAATTGTTGGAAGTAACGGTTTTGCAAAAAAAATTAGTATATTAAGAGAGCTATAAAACTACGAGGATATAAAGCATGGGTTAAATCAACCAACAAAGGAATAGAAATAAAAACATGACGAACATCACAAATCTTGTACAGATAATTGCTTGAAGTGTTGTATTTAGCAAAACAATCAGTAACTCGATTTGTTTCCCTTGATCAAACAATCAGGAATCAACTTAAGAATGAAGAACACAAAGGATAACTAGTGTAAGAAATCCATCAAGTTTATCTTTCCAGCACAATAACTGTTTAGTATTGGATTTTCTTGATAATTTTCTTTTATAAATTTATCTTCTGTAAGTATATGAAGTACACTTTAAAAGATAATTAAAGTGTATCAATAATTGTTATTTAAAAAATTAATAATTAAAAATGTGATAAAATCATAATCATGAAAACTCTTTACCTTTTCCTCCTTCATCTTCTATTTTTTTTTTTTTTTTGGTTAGTTTTCTTCTTCCTCTTGTTATTCTCCTTCTCTTATCTCATTCCATGCTTGTTGTCTTCTTTATGCCGAAGAGGGATATATAAGTTATCAGATTAATAGAAGAAATAAACTTGACTTAAGCTGAGAGATTAATGGTGACGGTGGGCAGTCACAAAGTCCAACATAATGATAACAGAATATGGAAAAGTTAGGGAATGAGTGCTCAAAATATGTTGGTGTTGTGCGTCTTCCACCTTTTCCATGAATCTTCAGAGTCTCACTTCTATTCCAGAGGTTTCAATAACTCGCAAAGTTACCTTTCTCTTTTGTTAGTTTCTTTTTTTTCCTGATAGAGATTGGGTCACAACCCCCCAAAACCATGCATTTTGTTATTGGCCCAAACAAATGAAAAACACACTTTTTATGAAATATAGCCAGTTTTGGGTTGACATAAGTAGCCTAAGATAAAAGGAAAATGAAAACGACAATAAAATAAGAAAAAGAAAATGAGAACAATAAATAAATAAACTAGCAAACTGTGAAATAAAATAAAATAAAATAAAAAGGTCGATAGAATAATTGTTCACAATTATTCCCTTTTATTTATATTACTGCAAAATGTGGACAACAACATTTTCTTATATCAACGTAATAAAAGATAGGCAAAAGGCAAACTAAGTTTGTCCGTTGACATTCAAAGGATGTTTCACCCGATTGTGGACAAATCATAGGGTGACACAAAATGGCACTGCAAACGTAGCATGACTATCAATTAATTTGGTGCCTTTCATAATTTTATTATGACTATTATATGTAGTTAATTTATAGAACTAATTTAAATACACAGTATATACAATTTTTATAAAGTCTCTACAAGTATAATAAATTTATTGATTTTTATAATTTTTTTAAGAAAAGTGAGTAACACAGTCTTTTAAAATATTTTTTAATATGTTTATCAGTAATTAAAATTTATTAAATTATAAGAATAGTTTATATGGGTTTCTATTTTTTCAAATGAAACATTTAAAGACCTATTGATTCTAATAATTGATTACATAATGGATCATTCTAATCTTTCAATTCATAGATCTAGATATTAAATAAGAAATGAGACCTATAATTTTCTTGAATTTATGATAAATTTTAATCAGTAAATTAAAAAAAAAATGTACCTCCACGGATAGAATTAAATTTCAAATTTTAAGCAAAAAACTAATAGTCGTGGTTGTCTCCGTCTCCCCTTTTCTTTTTCTTCCATAACACAGCCCACACACGAACACAAGTCGAGATTGTTTCTGAGGACAAGCCGCAAGCGCCAAAAGGTTGTTCCAGTGTACTGGACTATTTAAATTTAAAATTTTGATATAAGCCTTAGTTTTTGTATTCTCTGTTTGCTTGTTACTGCTTTATTTTGTATTTTTAAATTGTCAATATTCGATCTGCTGACAACATCTCCAGTAATCAGAAAATTCAATATTAGACGTGCCAAATTCCATGTGGTCTGGCACATTCTCTTAAATTTATCACCATATTTTAGGAAAATATATAATAAATTATAGGAACAGAAGCTGCTAAATCATGAAAAGGTTAACCTTTCCGTTTTAGAAGTGTAATTTTTCTTTCCCCATTTGATGATAATAATGAGATGGTCAACTAGGCCCATGTTATGTTGCTTTTGTTGATATCTGTGAGTGAGCCCAGCCCAACAAACAGGGGAGGGGGGAGGGGGGAGGGGGGAGGAATGGTGAAAGTAATTCTATATAGAAAGGATTTATTTCTTAAAATTATATATATATATATATATATATATATATTTTAAAGTAAAAATAGTTTAAGTAATATATAAGAAAATCACTTATTTTTATTAAAAATTATATATTTTTAAAATAAATAAGCTTAAACAAACTTGTCCTTGATCATATTTGACGAAAGCACTTGAATTGAGCCAACACCCAATTTACATAGGTTCACAGTTTAATTTTCAACTTTTAGATGGGAGTAAGACTAGCTTCGTCATGTATTTAACAATATGATTCAATCTTTTTGCGGAAATGGTATATTTTCTAAGCTAAGGCTTCTGTCTTGATGAACAATATTTATTGATTGATACTATAACTTAAAGATTGTTGGGGCAAATTGGCAGTGATGGCTTGGCTCCGCAACAATGAAGCGCGATATTAAAGAAGAAACCATTGAAGATGATGGTCCTAAAAAAAAAAGGAAGAAACGACAAGAAAAATACAATTCTTCAAGCCGTGTGCAAACAATTATTTGGATACAAAGAATTGGTGACTTTTTGTTGTTCTATTATTTTCTAGTAATTTAATTGTGTAAATCGATTCTATTTGTGAACTATCTCATTTTTTTAGTGAAAATTTTAATTTTTAAAAGAGTTCATCTCATTATCTTTAGTAAAGAGTCACATCTCTCGTAAAATTTAAAGAATAGTCACAACCTTAACGAAGACTCATATCTTTTTTTCTCATTTATTCTATTTTTGAGATGATAAATATTACCTTTTATAAAGTGTGTATTATTTCCATTTTATTTATTATCTTAGAAACTTATGAAATAAAAGAAATGGAGGGAAAAGAAAATGAAAGAGAATCCATTTCTCATATTGTATCTTTTCTTAAAAGGAAAATGCTATGACTCAATCTCGTACTTGACATTTCATTAATAATCTTGATTAATGTTGCATCACGAAAATGAATGAGGGAGCAAAACTTTTTCAGCATAATGAATAAAATGTGCTTAAATTAAATTCACTACATAAGAGGTTGTTGTGATGGGTCCAGCTTGGTGTGTGTGCCGTTAGATTTATGCAATTCTGCCCGCCAAGTCGCCAACTAAACAAGAACACCGAAAGCGCAAAGAATTCCATATAAGCAATAGAATAGAGTATATTATTACTACTTACCATCACAATTTTATATATATATATATATATATATATATATATATATATATATATATAAAAGACAAGCGTGAAACCCACTCAGTTGAAGAATCAATCTCTCCCTTTCACCTTTCTCCACAGCCTACCACTTTTCTTCTTTCTCTGCTTTCTTCTATCTACTCTCACTTCTCTTCACACACTGAGACACAGAGAGAGAGAGAGAGAACAAAACAAAAAGGGAGTGATGGGTGTGAGACTGAGTGTTTTCTTTTTATAATGAACAAAGTACTACACACCCTCTTCTTCACTGAAGAAGATGGCAATTCAGCACCACATTGACCAACTAGAGCATAATGAAAATGTCTCATCTGTCCTTGATGCCCTTTACTGCGATGAAGGAAAGTGGGAGGATGAAGAGGAGGAGGAAGAAGAAGAAGATGAAGAAAGTGAAGTGACAACAAACACTGGAACTTCTCTTTTCCCTCTGCTCTTGTTGGAGCAAGACTTGTTCTGGGAAGATGAGGAACTAAACTCTCTCTTTTCCAAAGAGAAGGTTCAACATGAAGAAGCCTATGGCTACAACAATCTGAACAGTGATGATAATAATAACAATGATAACAATAATAATAACAATAATGTGCATTTGGACTCTTGTCTCTCTCAGCCTCGTCGTGAGGCAGTGGAATGGATGCTGAAAGTCAATGCTCACTATGGATTCTCTGCTCTCACTGCAACACTGGCCGTTACTTACCTGGATAGGTTCCTTCTAAGCTTCCATTTTCAAAGGGAGAAGCCATGGATGATCCAGCTAGTGGCTGTCACTTGCATCTCTTTGGCTGCAAAAGTTGAAGAAACTCAAGTGCCTCTTCTCTTGGACCTTCAAGTAGGTTCATCATTACAAAAACTTTGTTCATTCAAGTGTGTGCTTTTGTTCATTCGTCTTAGATAGATAGATAGATAGATATCTTATTATGATGATGTTTGTGTTTTCAGGTGCAAGACACAAAGTATGTGTTTGAGGCAAAGACTATTCAGAGAATGGAGCTGCTGGTGCTGTCCACCCTCAAATGGAAGATGCACCCCGTGACCCCTCTCTCCTTTCTAGATCACATTATAAGAAGGCTTGGATTGAAAACACATCTTCACTGGGAGTTTCTCAGGCGCTGTGAGCATCTTCTTCTGTCTGTGCTTTTAGGTAAGCGTATTTAAGAATAATAATGACTATACTATTTCAGATACCATTATTGAGTTGACTTAAGACTTTTAACTCTTTTTCCATCAGTACAAAGAATGAATGAGGATGTTGTGTTGTTGTTTTTCTTATAAATTGGTATGTATGTTTTGTTGTGTCTAGATTCAAGATTTGTTGGTTGTCTTCCTTCTGTTTTGGCCACTTCAACAATGCTGCATGTTATAGACCAGATTGAACACAACGGTGGGATGGAATACAAAAATCAGCTTCTGAGTGTTCTCAAAATTAGCAAGGTTAGTGTCTAGATCAGGATGTCAAAGTACTGTTTGTTTATTTAACATTAGCCCATGTACATGATTGTGAAGAACATGAGTTACATGACCATGAGCACCATGCTAATTAGATTAAGATTAAAATAAAGACAAATGTTAATTAGTACCTTTACGATATTGATTAAGAAATTAAAAAAAGAAATATTTTTATTGTAATATCTAAAATTGGATTGTTTATGACTTTTTTTTATATATTTTCTTATAATTAATTTTCAGATTAAATATATATTTTTTTTAATTTCTTACGGGTAATTAGCAAGTCCCTAAAATAAAATGCTGAGAATGTCATTAATGCACATGATAAGCACATTATTTGATCCTAGTTCACTGGTGTGCATTTTAACAGGAGAAAGTAGATGAGTGTTATAATGTCATTCTCCAACTCTCAAATGCCAATAATTATGGTCATAACAACAACACTAGCAAGCGCAAGTATGAACAAATCCCAAGCAGCCCAAGTGGCGTAATTGATGCTGCATTTTGCTCTGATGGTTCCAACGATTCGTGGACAGTGGGGTCATCATTATATTCACCACCAGAGCCTCTCTTCAAGAAAAGCAGAACCCAAGGACAACAAATGAAATTGTCACCACTTAACCGGGTCATTGTCGGAATTGTTGGCACCTCTCCTTAATTAAATACCCCTTTCACAAACCAAAAAAGAAGTCTTATATTTTATTTACTGTGGTAATTAATCTTTCCATGCATGTTGCTGAACTTCAGTGCCTTCCCCTCTCTATGTATCTCGTCATTTTCAACAATGTCCCTCATTCATTTAACATCTCTTGAAGAGGCAAGGTAATGGTGGTTCAGGAATGAGTGATCTATCTCTGAGGGAAGAGGAGGAAAGTTGACAATGAAGAGTTGAAGACTATCATCAGCACTCTATAATATGTTTCAGGCACTTTTTTTTATTTGTTCAATGGGTCTCATATAGGCCATACCAAATTTGGACATATTTTATATCATATTTTCTATAATAAATTGGGAACAATTTTGTTCATTTGTATGTGCTCTTATTCACTTCCCTGTGCTTGAATTTTTTTTGTTGGAGGGGTATCGTTACATAGAGATGAGAGTCACCAATGGTCCACCCTAAGCTTTTTTACCATATGTTTTCTTATGATGTGGTTTTATAAGGAAAAAAAATCAGTGAGACAGAACAAATTAAGAAGGGTTTTTGAACACATTAAGAAGAGGGATTTGTTTGCATGTGAAGGGAGTAGTAGTTTGTCGGCCAGTGGGGTTTTGGTCATAGGGGAGGGGGCGGGTTTCTTGATTGGGGGATTCAGTCTTTTGACCTCGTAACAAGGGCCGAAAACTTGGTCTTATAATATTGAACTCATCCTAATACCCTATAACCTAACCCCAGACCCACTGAAAACAACACCAAACTATTCATTATTCATTAGCTTAGCCCTATAGCTACAAGCACTTCGAGAAGGGCGTGAACAATAGCGTGGTCTGTATGTAGGGCCCTAATCCCTCTAATAGTTAATTATAAAGTTTAATGATCATTGAGACTATAAAATATTTTTACATTATTATTTAATAATAATTTATTATTAATATGATATTTAAAATAATTATCATAAAAATTAATAAATTTATTATATTTGATGGATTGTAATTGGAGGATATAAATTTTTTTTACATTATGTATGATTGTTTTTCTCTTAATTATACATGTTTTTTTAGCACTTATAGTTGCCTTTGCATGTCATTATTTGGTAGATAACTAGAGTAAGATAGCATTAATTAAACATATAGTACATTAGAACCTTTTAGTTGGAGACTTGAAAAGAGTTGTCACTGTGCAATATTAATTGCATACTCTTCCTTCTGCACAATCTTAGAGGCATGTAAGGACGAACATGCCTAGCATAATTTATTTTGGTTTATATGACTTGTACTCTCTGGCCAGCTCCTGTACATCTGTGCCAATCCAACAACCGTAACTCAATAGTATAATCTAGACGGTAACGTTTTTTTAGTTCAATGCATTAAATTAACTTCTCAAGCGTGATAACCACTTTAAAATATAATATTAACAAAATATTGATGGCGGTATTCAAGTGCGCGTTCTCTATTTTTCATGCCTACTAATAAATAATATGCTGCGAATTTGACAGTTTCAGATTAATGTATTTAAAATATAAAATTTTTATTCTAATTTTCATTTTGAATTGAGCAACCAATCTGGTAGTCCTTAGCTATAAAGAAGTTGTCAGAATGCTCCCGAGTTTCCTATATGTTAATTTCTTTCTGATGTAAATAGACAGCATATCTTGATAATTGCTGTGATGTATATAATTTGAAAACGAAGTCTGCATGTATATACATAAAGTTATAAAAACCTCACTTCGAATTAGTTTTTCTGGTTCCTAGCTGTTATTAGTTGTCACACTCTATCTGTTCAATTATCAAGTCTAATTGCACCATAATTATGCATTTGCAGTCAATAGTAGGAGACAATTGATTAATCGTGTCTATTTTAGCACTAATGACAAACCGAGAACGTATCGAAGAACATGGCGAAACACTTTTACAACTAATTCAAATTAGTGGGATACACAGCATTAACTTTTCAATACTTATGCACCCTTTGCTTTGTTAGTCGTTAGTTGGATTAGACTAACTATAATTAAGTGCACATCCTTTTTACAGAAACAAGAAAGGTGGCATACCCCATGTGGATAACATTCCGTAAACCTTCCCTTTCTCTAAGTTGCGTGGAGATTTTTTTTTTTCTTTTTAGTTTTTCTTCCTACCCCTTTTTCTTTTATGAATGCAAAGATTTATGATGATATTCTAGTGGATTCACTATAGTGCATGCTTCACCTTTTGGTTGTTCTCTTTGCTTTATTTTTTCTTATTTTTTTATTTTTGTCTTTGTTCTCGTGCGAAAACAAAAATAAAGTTCATTCTGCTTTTTTCACGTGTATAACGCAAATAATTTCTATAAAGATAGTGTATGTATGTGAGTATGATGTAATAAGAATCGCACATACGTAATGGTTTAGTATTTTAGAACAGTTTTTCTTGGAGGAGTTTAAAGGCATAAGAGGGCCATATTTGTTTGTCTCCATGAATTGGAGTGTGAGTAGTAAACAAGAAAAGAAGTTGAGTAGAATTATAATTGTTTTGGTTTTATTGGTGACTTTGACAAAACACCCACTAATTGTAAATTATGATAGGATGCATAAAGGTAGGGGATTTTATTATGGGAGACAAAATCTGATTTTGGTAGGAAGATTGTCTCTGGTTCTATTAATATTTTTCTCTACTTTAAGTTTGGTAGATTAAAGATAGTACTAGATGGATGCTAGCCATCATGACTTCATGGAGTCAGAGGGAGAAAAACTCAAGAGGGGAAAATGTTTTTCCAAAAGGAAACAACCTTACACCTAAGGACCAAAGGTTATGAGATCAGTAATGTAATGCCCCCACACCAATAATTGTAGAATAATATGATGCCTTGGGGCTTAGCTCGGTGATTTTGAACTTTTTCTTTTGACCTAGTCTCATCCTGTGTTTGCCATTGTTTAATAAATTCAAATGAATACATTTTTGGGCTAAAACCCCTCAATGTAATTTTCCTCTGGTCTTTTCTTGCTTACAGCTGTAAAGTCTAAATAAAAGAACAATAAAAGAGGACCATATATGCTAGTGGACCCCACAAAGGTTTTTCTAGAGTACATGGAAAGTGGAAACACTGCTTAGGCTGCACAATAAAACATCCTCTTCAATCTTTGATAAAATAGCCGCTTCATAGCTACAGCCATATCTACTTGTGGAAAGGTGAAGCTGTTGATTTCTCTTCTCCCAAAATGCTACAAATTCGTTACCAAACTTCTTGTTTCCAGTAATAGTTTCCTGTACATAATTCTTAAAGTCATTGTAATTATTTTATAAATAATAATTCATCACAGGTTAGATAGTTTCCAAGTTTCAACATCAAGGTAAGGGGAAGAAAGACAAAAACTTGTGAACAAAAGTTCTTACTTAGTCATCGAGTACGTGGCATGGATGACCTGAGTCGAATATATTTTGATTTAACTAGCATTTTGAGTACAAATCAGTGTGGAATTATATTAAATATTCAATAAAAATTTATTTTTTACAAAAATTATATTTGATTTGAGCTTGTATAATGTGAATGATACATTTTTTATTAAAAAAATTTAATGATTCAAGACTCACAAATATAATTGTTAGAATATAAGTGTGAGATAAAATCTCACATTTGATAAAAATGAAGTTAATCATGGATCCATAGTCATGAGATCGTTTGTATTAAAAGTCCACCATTGTTTATACTTACTCCTAGGATTTTCAAACAATTATCAATGTAAAAAAAATTATATTATGTCAATTTCTCGAAAGTATCATTGTTAATATGAATTTTAAGAATATTATTGTTAGAAGTTAAAAATCATGCACATTACAACATGAGTATAATTGTGAAATCTGATTTGGTTCGGTCAGTCGGTCCAGTCCAACCGAGACCCGGTGCTCTAATCGGAGTGGTTCCATTATTGGATCGGTCATGCAATTGACTCGGAATGATCCGGTCAAACTCGACCAATTAGGTCACTGAATCTCGGTTGGACTAGTCCGACTCAGCCGATTTTACAAAAAAAAATGTTAATTTTGGATTATTTTTTTAAAACAATGGATTTTTTTTATTATTATCAATTGTTATTTTGGATTTTAGAGTATGGATTAACTTTTATTATTCAAATAATGTTAAGTATATACTTATATATAAATACATGTATAATTTTAAATTTTTAATACATACCAAGTCAAATCGGACCAATTACTAATCCATCGATTAAATCACTGATTCACTAATTCATTAACTCAATTGGATCAATAACCAAATCGATTTCACAACCTAGGTACAAAAATTATTTACCAAGCAAAAGTTAAGTTTTTATTGTAAGTTTTCAACGGTTAGTTAATAGTGAGAGGAGGTCAAATATGGCATTTTATTCCATCTGAAAAGCAGAAAGGGATTCTGATTCTTTCAATTTGACACCATGATCTTTTCAAGTTGATGTAAAGCTGCTTCTAGCACAGACAAATTTACACCCAATTACGTTCTAAATTCTAAACCAAGGTGTTGATGTTTGCTTCTCAAACTCTCAAGGAACTATCCAAGATTCATATGGTCCCAAATACCAATGGGTTCCAAGCAGTTGATGCATCACTATTCTGAATGGCACCCGATGGATCAGAAATGGAGGCCCCAAAACCTCTGTCAACTAGCATTTTCACACCTAATGCGTGAACCAAATTATTATGATAACGTTCCTTTTTTAATTGTTTCAGTTAATGTTTGCTACCAGCAATCGGCATCCAATGTGCTAGGAAACGATCCTATTCTAATTGGCCAGCATCATCCCAAGCAGAGACAAAAATGCCAACACTAGAAACATAATTAGATTTGGCCATGTTATCCTGAAGCTGTACGAGTAAAATTCATTATGCCACACATATATAAATGTGTACAAACATTATGTACATCGCTATTTGTTATATTAAATTGAACCCCATTTCAGAACTTGCACCAAATTGTGGTCCAAAGTGCACGCACATTTTAAATTAAGCTTTCATAGCATTTGAAATTTAGAACTAGGATGGGGGAAATCTTTGGCTTTTCTGAAGTCCTGAAAGCTACAAGCTTCCTAATTTTAATTTTTTTAATAGTATTTTTAAAATCTTCCAAGTTTTGTAACCAGAATTGGTCTGAGCAACAATGAGATGGTGCCAATCCCTCTAGGAAGTTGATAAACATGACATTGATGAGCTGGAATACGCTAATAAATAAGAGCCATTACTCAGTCCCAAACATTAAATGAACTGAGCACAAGCTCTTTTATGAGTGTTTGGTATAATTACCTACTTAGAATAACCAAGTCCAGAAGATCAATAAATTGAGAAAAGGCTTTGAGGTTACTAGTTTACAACCTCATAGTAGGAGGCCTAAAACAATCTTCTTGGCGCCTTAACTGGGTACCCCACCATATTGATGTAATGTCTTATATGGAAAAGAAAACGTTTATAAGGGAGAAGTAGACAAACTAGCATTGAATGCCTAAAACAAAAAGGCAGAAACAGTGATGCGTTTAGGTGTGGTCCAATGCAAAGACACAACACAAGGGGTGGCTAGCTAGCTTGCTAAATCTCTTTAACCTCTCTTATAACAAGGCAAATTTTTTTTGGCAAGTATAGTAATTAAGGCCTTTGGCTTTCTCATGGGACCGCAAGGTATCATAAGCTTCGGCTTTTTGGACCAACCATAAGACCAATCCTTAATCGAAACTTAGTCACACTTAAATTCATCGTTCCTCCCCAAGGTTGTATTCTGCGGAATAAAACCCAAGTCTTTCTTCACAAATTCAATGTGAGTTGTCAACTAGGCTACACCCACAAATTTTATTGTTGAGCAAGGAGGATGGATCCCCTTTAAGGCCTCTTGGGTTCCTTTACAAAGTCAGAAGAAAAGGACAAGTGAAGTTTGTGATGGTTTTAGCCTTTAGGGGCAGCTATGAACCCCAGCATGGCTTGTGTCCCAAATCTGTGAAACTTGGCTGCCTGCTGCAAGCATGTCTGGCTTATCAGACAAAGATTTGGGTATCTTGTGACAGGCAAGAGTGACCCTAGCACTATCACAAGTTAAGTTTTCCAAAGCCTTAAACCGCTACCTAACAATGAAGGCACGCTAGTTGACAAGTGAATGGTGATAAATGATGAACACCCTAAAATATGACCTTATCTGGAGTAATCATCAACTTAAGTGTTTGTTCGGGGTACAAAACACTGTTGGTATAATGGGACAAGTAGAGGACACCAACAAATACACAAAAACAAAACATGCAGCATGTGTATGTACGTAGATCATGAAAAGTCAAATCCTACGGTGGTAGGTATATGTCACGCAGCAAAGTATCTCCAAGAGAGAAAGGTTGTTTCTATTCTATTTCTTACAAATGAGAGATATAATATATCCAACAGCACGTAGGACAGATCAATCAATTAAATCTTGTTTTGTATGTGTATATTGTAATGCATTCGTGTGTTTTGGAAATTTAATTTTTGATTAAGTACAATGTCCCTGTTTGAACTATGTTGTTGTTATTATATAAATAAGGCAACCAAGAACATAGCAATTACTCTTATTTTATGTTTTTGCATAGACTTTTGGTTTACTTGGTACCATGGTAAAATTCTACTTAGTGTGTGTTTGGACATATGTTACAATCATCTAAAATCACGTCACATTAGTAAAAAACAGAGAAGTTACAACTTGGTGCATGTTTGGATTAGCATCCGTGATCTACGTTTGATCAAATTTTCACGTCAAGATACAACAAAAGCAACTAACCGCATTTGGTGTAGTGTTGTCAAAGAACGGACACGTGTCACTTGAAGCAACTCCAAGTTGCTTGTGCTGTCATTTTAACCAATTGGATCTGGAAATATTCATGTAAGCAAACAAGCTTTAAAAGTTGCTTATGTGATCCACGTTTGAGTTGCGTGGATGTGAATCCAAACACGCTAACAATTGATATTTTCTCTATAAATGTAGAAACCAGTCAAACATGCATTCAAACTCGTAACCAAACACGCTGTTAATCTTTTTATTTTCTATCCATGTAATACTTAAAATCAGATATTTGTATGATCAAAATTAGGAGAAAGTGGATGACTTCAGATATGGTCCAGTAATTTATGAGCCATTGCTTGAGGCTTGTCACTTCATATATTATCACCTGCAGGTCGTGTAGCTCGACCCACATGGCACAATTAGTCACAGAAAGATAGAACTCGTGACTCTTTTTCATGGTACATTTTTAGCTGTTGTGCATCATGTATGTCAGTAGAAATACCAAATTCCAGCAGTGAAATAATTGGGTAAATAGGTGAACCAAGTAAAAAACATAAAGAATTTTATTTATGTTCAATTTATCCTTCATTCTTGGAATGTCAAGATTTCAAGATCGGGGAATGATGACACCAAAAGTGACTGCAGCAAGATAGGAACGGACAAGCTAATTCTGAATAGTGAGTAGAGCTAGCAGTCCTGATTCACTGCCAGAAACGAATTCCCAACATAAAATGATATCATTTTTCAATTTGACTAAAGCTTTGTTAGAAATTAGAATTCAATCTGTTTTTTCTGGTCCTTTCTATCTATTAATCTTTACATCCATTCAAAGCTGGAAACACCATACTTTGTCAAAATACAGTTCTGTTTCAACTTTCTAGATCAATCTAAGCAGAATCTCTGTAACACCCCGTGTGCACCCGATGTGTTATCATTAATTAGTATCAGATTAACTTATAAAACATCAGTAAAAACATGCGGAAGCGGTTTGGATCGGCTCTCTTGATACATTATGTATAGACAATAAAATCAAGCAGACCAAACATGACACATTATATCCCACATACAATAATTTCATATTTCACATGCCCCTGTTGAT
>PYAF01003201.1:246054-263109 GCA_007407185.1 Glycine tomentella
TACAAAATTTTATATTAATCCAATATCATTTATCACCTTGTTCATATAGATTAAAATCGACTTAATATAAACATTTTAAAATATACTAAAATATAGATTATTTGATTACCTTCTAATTGTTATTTAATTTTAACAAAATTTGATACTGACAGTCTTAATAATAATATGTAGATATAATTCAACAGTTAGATTAATAAAAATCATATTTTATATCAAATTATAAAAATGGTGTAATAGTTATTAAAGTTACATCAATATAATTTGATTTTTCCTTAAATTTTTAATCCAATAATAAATTTGAAATAAAATTATCCATAGAAAATTATTAAATAGCATAATAATTGTTACTATAACTCAAATGATTTAATTATTTCAACAATACTCTTGAACACTACTAGACATTCTTCTTAGAAAATAATTTCTTTTATTTTTAAGAATTTTTAAATATCGTGTTTAACATGACACAATTTTTTTTCGGGGAGATTTGAAGTTTTTTACTACCATACGATTCTCGTTCAACCACATATCTTTCACATTTTACAAAGTAAATGTTCTTTTTTATAAATTTACAAAGTAAATGTTAACTCTTATATTAAATCAACTTCTTTGCTAAATTATTTATCAATACAAATAATTTTCATTCTCTCTTGAAACACTTTCAGTTGTGGTCATCTAGCCCAGTGGATCTGCTACCTAAAGTTCTAGCTGATGCGCTTGGAGTTCACTTTCTAAGTTCCTGCTCTCGTCTATTCTTTTCCCATGTATTTTAAAAAAAATATTTCTTAAAATATATTTTATTTTATTTATAGATTTCATACATATTTTTATTTACAAACACTCAGTTATATTGCACGAGATGCTTAGTAGTATTTCATTTTTTTTCAAAGAGAAATAGATATAATTATTGAGACGTACAAGCATGCGTCTTCAGAATTGCACAAGTACTTGCCTAGGTAAATATTAAAAGCATAAGTTAATACAGGTGGACCCCCTAGTCCGCAATTGAAGTTTAATCACAATAATTCAGTACTTTCCAACCCAAGGACGTAAAATAACAGTAATTCAACATACTACTATCAGCTTAGCTTGCAATTTGCATCAAACTGCTTCTTGTGGACACCACTAATTGTATTCGTGGCTACGTTGCTTCTTGTGGCAGGTTCATCCTTCAACATCAGTATTTTGACTTAATAAGGATAAGGATAATTATGCACATAAACAATATGGCCCATTCTCGTAATATAATCATACCGTGCAATTGAAAACCAGGTTTGACCCCATCATCGATCATCTGATCAGAATGCATCGAATTGGTGATGCCTCAGAGTGAACCAACCTAAGAGGCAAGCAATTCAGTGAATATATTCCTGCTGGGACATCATCAAGCTTTAGGCCTTCCACAAGAATGATTTCCTGATGCATTTGAAATTTGTCAGGGCATTGCTTATGCTAGCTCTTATCCAAGTCACATGACGCAATTTTTTAGTTTTCGTTCAAACAACGAAATCAAAAGACACATCCTAACAAGCTCTTCTATTTACCCATCTGCATGTTCTACTGACTTAAACTACAACTATCTTTCCAAATAAACTAAACAAGAGGTAAGGGCCTCTCAGATACAATGCTATCTCACCACAATTCTGGATTAATTCATCAACAGCTGAGCCCAAACAAGTGGATGAAAGCCAAACATTAATATAAATCAACTGAAGAACCATTATGAATGAACAAAAAGGGTAAGATCAGTAATGGAAAATAAAATTTCTCTGCTGATAAACCTGACCATCTATAAAATTCTATTAAGAATAATGAATAGAGGAAATTAGCAATAATGATAGTGATTAAGTGATACTTAAGTTTCACAAAGTTTATAAATTATTGAGAAGTCAGTGGTCAGAGTGTCAGACATAAAATGTACATTACGTTAATTTGAGAAGCACAAATACAAAAGCAATCAATACAAATAGCTATTTCCCCTGAACAAGACATCAAATGATACAGAAGGCAGATAAATTGATATTGCCATCATTTGCTGGAAACACTATATGAGATTCATTGCCAAAAAGAATACCAAAGTCTGAGTTTAGACATCTAACCCACCATTACCAATACAAGTACAAAAGTTTAAGATGGGAGAATGATCCCAGATTAGGGCACTAACTAACATATTTAGGGCCTAGAAGATCTTAGTTGTAGTTTTTTGTTTTTTCAACACAAGATAGTGAGTGGGAATGCGTAGCTTGTTACTAATAAGGAGTGACAAGTGCATAAATTTTGATCATAAGACAGAATTTCTTACCTTGCTTTCCAGGAAAACAAGATGAGATGGAACGGAGTGATCATAAGCAGCAACAGATAAGTAATCAACTCCTGTCATTTACATAAACAGAAATTGAATTAGTGCTATAACAACTTTCACAAGGAAAAAAAATATGACTACAATAAATTGGAACAGCAAAAGAATTCCACTGAAGTTGTTCCCTTGTACAACATATTAACATTGAATTAAAATATGTAGTGGGTTTGCATTCCAAGTTGCTATTTTTATATCCTGAAATAAGAGAACAAAGAGAGAATGAAGAAAAATGCCCTATCATTGTCACATTTAACCCTGACTCTTAATTTTTTTAATCTTCAATTGCCTAAATTTAATTACTCTAACACGCATACTAGAGATATAGTAAGTCAAGACAAAAGTAAGATAAAGATAAGGAACCAGTCATGAGTCGAACAAGAGACAGGGAAGAAGCAACCCATATCTTAAAAAGTCATCTATATCTTACCTACAAGTTTGATGTCAGTGTTCTCTACCAACCATTTTGCACCATCCTCCTTGAATCCCACATAGCTTGTGTCAAATTCTTTCTTAAACATGAGTCGCCTAATATTTGAACAAAGATTTAGCTCACAATTAGCATCTAATAAACAACTAAATATCAGTATATCGTTAAGCAAGATGTTGAAATTGCAAGCTAAAATTATATTATGATTTATGAATCATTAAGGTTATAATTACATGACAAAATCAAACAAACTTAAGGGTATGTTTGGATAAAGGGAAAGGAATGAAAAGGGAAGGCACTATAAATCGTTTTATTTAAATTATTTCCATTCAAAACCTTCCCCTCCCTAGCATTTCCTCCATATAAAGGTTGGTAAATAGTGTTTACCAAGGTCTAATTAATAACTGGACAACTACTTAAAATCTCCCATAAAGTTCACTCATTAGAATCACAAATCATTTTTTTCTTCATCTTCCTCTGTCTTTCTATTTTGATTTTGTTTATTTTAATTTAAAGTTCATATTGAGTAACAAAATTTCTTTTAACATAAATAGCCTTAAACTCATTTTCACTTTTCAGTTTTCCAAATTATCATTAAGAATCAATGAATCATTATGTATCATTGGTAATTAGCCAATCTTGTTTCTAAGTATAAACTCCACCAGCGGCCACCCCGTCTCCATTATCTAATAACCTATTCATCACAAGACCATATACATAAAAAAAAAGGAAGGAAACTACAATTACCTGTGTGCAGTTTAACAGATTCAGTTCAACAGCCAACCTACAATGACTATTACATGCAACCAAAATTGAATCTTAACGTAAAAAGGTACCAAAAGACTGAAAAAGTATATGAATGCAATACAATTTGTAGGAAAAAAAATTGTTGGTTACAATTTTAAAACTATAAGAGATATGACTTAACTTCAGAAACATGATATTTCCTTTTTCAAACTTATATTTCATACATATAATAATAATTTTGTGTTAACACTGCAACTAACTGTTTGATCTTATCTTGCATTCAATTCATAGATATGGTTCTCAAGATAAATATTGTAATAATATAAAAAATAATGCTGTACAAAACACATTTCATGTATCTGCAAGAACTATGAAGCTGCCTCACAGAAGCACTGAAGAAACTTTAATAACTTCTCTTTTTTTTTCCGGTAGACAAACAGGAAGAAAATCTTCCTGCAGCAATCATGATACATGTAACTTACACAACTCACCTGTCAGTGTTTAAAGTTCTGAAAAGCACGCGGCTTACACCTCTAGGGATATTCAAGGACTTCATAACCTCAGCTAGAACAAGAGAAATTTAACAATGTTTCAATTAAACATAACAAATGATAACAGGGGTTAAGCCTGAGTTTTGCATAACAGATATTCAATATAAAACAGTCTGAATATGGGAAAGCAAAGAATCCACATAACTTCAAGCTTGAGAATAGCACTACTAAGACAAATACAATTTTCTAACATATTTACTGTGTAGGAAGATCTAGCATTTAACGCATAAGAAATTGTGAATTAATCGGAAAATAGTAAAATCAGACTACTTAATATATATATATATATATATATATATATATATATATATATATATATCATATTCATTCAATACACAGTATGGAGCAGTTCAAAAAAAAACCATCAGGTATACATACCAGTAATGTTTTTATCCCGTGGTACATCAACCAAAAGTGAAAGGCCTATGAACAGAACAAGTAGTGCATCAGTTGTCGGCATCTAAAGTAGAACAAAACGACAGCAACACCACCACCACCAATAATAATATGAACGAAAATGATCATGAAGTAAATTAATTATGAACCCTACAATTAATTATCTAATTTGGTTAATCTGAAATTGAGTTGAAGAAACAGACAAATAATAGAAGTTGCAGAGAGAGCGGTGTTATGTTACCATTGAGGAGTGTTAGGTCGAGTGAGTCAACGTCGAAGCCGGCGTCGTAGTAATTGTCGTAAAAGTGACCGGGCGCGTCGACATGGGTGCCGGTGTGAACACCGAGCTTCATGTTGGAGTTGTTAGCACGAGAGCCATTCTTCATGCTCTTTTCGAGCCACAGGAAGTGCTGCCCGAGCCCCTCCTTCGACTCCCACACCGGCATCTCGGGGACATACCTGTGGGTGATGTCGAAGATTCGCCCCTCGTCGTACACCTCTCGCCGCGGAGGGACCAGAACACCGTCGCCGACGCCGCGGAGGGAGCACTCACCGGTTTCCGTGCCGGAGATGGAAGGATATGCCGCGGAGGTGTCGGCGACGGCGACGGCGACGGAGTGCGCACAAATTGCGCAGAGGAAGGTGAAGAGTGATAGAGAGTTCATGGTTTACTGAGAGAAATGAAACAGCGTTACAGTGTACTATCAATGTGCCTCCTTCTTCTGTTCTCTACCGCATCCATCCCTTGACAAAATAATTTATTTTTACAACGAAAAAAATTCTTAAATATATATTTAGTCCCTTAATTTTTATTTAAAGTTCAATTTAATACTTAATTATTAAAATATTTGATTAGATATCTTAATTGTTTTAAACGAAATTATCATATCCTTTTCATCCAATTATAACAAATACCATATAATTATAAACTACGGCGATTTAAATTTATAAATAACGTTACTATATTTATTATTATTATTTATTTTTAAAATAAAGATATAATAAAAGAAAATAGTTTTAAAAAGTGACAGTTTACCCCAGTTTAATTATTATAATTTTTTAAAAACCATCAACTTGTCCCAAATCAACACAATCAAAACGTAAGAGTATCTTTAGTGCAAGATATTGAGCAGGAATCTTGAGCTCAAGATCTGATCTTCACTAGATCTTTCAATAAAGGAGTTGAAGAGATTTCCAACATGGAAGATAAATTCTTGTAATGGAAAAGATCTTGAAAAGTATTTAATCTTATGTGGCACTATGAGGTCTACCAAAAAGTAATCAAAGATCTCAATTTGAGATCTAACACTAAAGATGTTCTAACCATTTTCAAATTATCATAATCAGACTCCTAATCACCTCAAGTCAACACAATTAGAATAAAAATTGAAAAAACAAAAAATAGATGCAAATCTAGGTTTGTGGTAGCGCGATCGTGCGACAGTGGCAAGATTGGTTGTCGTGTGGAGGTTGGTAGTGTCGTGGGTGTTCACAAATTTGGTTTGGGTAGGGGCCAGATTTGGGTTCGTGGTGGCACAATGGTGACATGACATTGGTGGCTTGGGTTGTTTTGCAGAGGTGGTTGGTTTCGTGGGTAGGAGTGACAATCTGTGTTTATGGATCAGGTTCGGGTCGACCTAGATCTGCTACGGATACGAATAGGCTTAATTTGAACACAACACGATTAATAATTCGTGTTATAAAACTCAACCCAAACACGACTCATTGATTACACAGGTTAATATGATACAATCTGAATTTGAGCACAACTTGTATTTACACAACATGATCCGACCCAACCGACACGAGTAAAAACAAAATAATATTAATTCAAATCATATTTAATCTGCTTAATATAATTCAAATCAAAATAAGTTGCATTTAACTTCATCAATCCAATATGAAAACATAATTAAATGCAACATACAACAAATGTCTTATTCTTACATTAACTTCTTTCACCAAAATACACATTAGGATCATAAATTCACAATTATGTTACTAATTGAATGGGTCAGCGGGTTAACCTATAACCCGACACAATTTTTTTCGTGTTAAATTTTTTTAACCCGAACACGACCCATTTTTTAAATGGGTTTACTCGAACACAAAAAAAATATTTTGGATCTAATTCGGGTTGACGGGTCTTATTACGAATTGCCATCTCTAGTCGTGGGTTTTGCAAAGGTCAAGTAATAGAGTGAGGAATCGAATTCTGAAGTGTATTATATATAAACTGAATTCATTTTTTTTATGAAATTTAATATGTATTATCAATAGAATTATATTTATTAGATGAATGATAGTAATTAATATTAGTATAAACATAATGTTTTCAACGAAGAAAAATATAAGACTGAGATCGTAGATTAAATTATTACATTTTCGTATGTGCAAAATAAATAATTTATATTTATAGTCCGATGTTATATTGGAAACTCAATGTTACATGTATCATGACTTTATTTAAACAACAGTGCTATATAATATTGATTATTCGCATGAAAGAATTCCTTGTATATATAAATAAATAGTATTATCCTGTAAAAATATTCGATATTTTAATTTTTTTATTCTCATTCATTCTACTTCATAACAATTACTTTGAAAAAAAAAACAAAATCAAACAACTTTAACCAAACAATATTGCAGGGGTGTATATGACGTCGGATTTGACATAAATCATTATTCACTCGTATCAAAATTATATAAATTATTAGATAGAATTTGTGTAATTTTTTTACAAATCTAACTCAATCTAAATATAAATATGTTGGATCAATTGGATATGAATATTTTAAAAATATTTTTCTAGAATAATAATATGTTTTGTCTTAAATTTTTTAAATATATAATGACTAAATGTACTTAAAAGATATTAAATTGTAAAAATATTTGATTAATAGATTAATGATTTTAATGTTAATATAATTTTTTTATTTTATATAAAAATAAAGTATGATATTAACATGTGAAAATAAAAAAAAATAAAGATAAAATAACTTAAAAAAGAAAAAAATATGACTCATTTAATTTAATAATTTAATAAAATATGTGAGCTAAAAATTATTGATATATTTTATATTAAATAATTAATATATATATATATAATAAATTAAATTATATAGTATAGGTCGGTCGGATTCAACAAAATAGAATTTTTTATCTAACTCATTCAATATTGGGTCTTATTCGAATTGGATTGAATTTAACCCAAACACTTCAAAAATTCAATCTAATATAATTGAATTGGATTAGATCATGGGTTAACTTGAACATGAAGGCTCCTAAATATTAGTGAAATACACAAAATTATACAATATACCACTTATCCTATACAATTTGAATATCATACAAAAAATAAATAATTTTTTTTGTTTAATTCACAAATAAAATAAAAATTAAACATAACTCCATATACGAGTGAACAATAATTTTTCAATTTTTTAATATATTGTTCATCAATATTTTTTCACATGCATTTTCATTTCACTCTAATAACTTGTTAGTGTTATCATTAATATTATTTGCAAGAAAGTATATTTGCTAATATATCAAAGAAACATAAGGAAAATGAAGAACAAAAATTGGAAAAAATATTTGCATAAAATAAAATAAATTAATGTTATTCATCGATTATGATTTATTTATTACAATCATGCATTAGTATTATTTCTTATGATAACCTTTTTTTATAAACATTCATGTAATAAATTATTACTCATTTCGACACTTTTGCACACAGAAATCCACCATGTTAGTTGCAATATCACGAACATCTGATACATAATGTCAAGTAACAAAACATGCAAAAACATAATTAACTTAAATATAAAGAATAATTATAAAAGCTTAAAAGTACATAAATGTTGTAAGGAAATGAATACCAATATTGTTGTCAATGGACTTGATCAAACTGCAGTCAATGATACAATCGTTGATGGGCTTTTCATTATGACATTTTTTTTCAACACACTTTCGAACACATATAATATATAGACCGTCGCCACCAGAAGGTAATAGTAAAGGTGAACATTCTAATTCACAAATTTCAACACAATTGAGTTTATCATACGTTATTTACCCATTTCTACGTCGATTGTACAACCGTCGTTGTTGTAGGTGTCGTTAAAAAAGCAAATTTTTAAGACGGTTATTACGTAACAACCGTCTTAGAAAGGCACATTCTAAGACGGTTGTAATATAACAACCATCTTAAAATGAAGCTTTCTAAGACGGTTATTACCTAGAAACCATCTTAGAATGTTACATTCTAAGACGGTTTTTTGTTGATAACCGTCTTAGAAAGGCACATTCTAATAACCGTCTTAGAATATGTCTTTCTAAGACGGTTCTTTTGACAACCGACGTAGTTTTGTGATTTTTTTTAAAAAAAAATTTCCATTTTTTTTTACACGTACATCAAAATCCAGTACACCATAATCCCTCAACCGAATCTACACAGCAAGACACATTTTTCAATTGACATTACGAATGGTATAGAAATGAATAGCATTTCACTAACAAAAATAATACATAGGATAGTATAATAAGAAACAAGTTATTCATTGTACACTGCCCTCTAATTGAATCAGTCAAAGAATAAAATTTACAAATGATGTTATTTTGTGATGGTAATTATAGTGGTAAAAAAATATTTGCCAAAAGCTTGCATATCGTTACTTAAGAAAAACTATCAGTACATATGTGCTAATTAGTGCCAGCAAATTAAAGACCACAAAATAGGAAGACACCAAAGTAATTGAACTAGTATGCACCAATGCTGAATGGATGCCGATAGCTTTGCCCAGACTTCATAGCCAACCATTTTGCACGATTTCATTCATAATGCTGAAAAAAAAATAGACAAAATGAAATCTTGCAAGACATAAATAAAGACAAAGTGATTGAACAAGAAACCCACCTCTATGGTTGTCATGTTATGAAGGATAAGGTAGACATGCCGTCCAAAAAGAGTCAAAAGGGTTATGGTCAAGCCCACCACCATTGTTCCATACAAGACCTAAAAACCATTCATAAGTCTTATTGTTAGTTTATGATTTAAGAAAAGTAAGGATTAATAACATAAGAACGAGTAACAAGTTTTAAGTATGTTTTTTTGTCTCTATGTTGCTACTTATAAGTTTATAATTATAACTTAAAGAAGGAAAATAAACTCGGTTTGCTTCATCATTTACTTGTGATAATAATAAGTGTGGTTAGAGAAAGGAGTCTAACAAGAAACTTTTAATTAAAAAAAATGTGTTTCGCTATCACAGTAAAGAACATATTTGTCATAAATTAAAAGTACTAGAAAGAATATGTGCAATGACTCTTCTGTCCTGCAGAAGCTTGTCATTTGGATCCATGGGACTATCCACAAACCAGAGCATACCCACTAGGATATGGCAACACTAGTGGTAGATTGAGCCATCTCAATACCCAGAAAATAATTAAGGTGACCCAAATCCTTAGTCTGAAAACAAAGATGTTTCAATTGATAGAATCCTGCCTAATCTCATCACAGCATGGAATGACAATGTCATCAATTCAAACAATTGCATAGATATTCATTGATTTAGCATTACTGCCAGATATTCATTCCTTTCATGTAGCA
The DNA here is from genome assembly GCA_007407185.1 of Glycine tomentella. NCBI lineage: Eukaryota > Viridiplantae > Streptophyta > Magnoliopsida > Fabales > Fabaceae > Glycine > Glycine tomentella. The sequence continues at coordinate 256,149 of PYAF01003201.1, forward strand.
TACAAGTATACATGAACCTCAGAAGCTAGTTTAATGAACTGATAAGGAGGAATAGGAGTAACAAACCTCAATAGTTAAAATAAGTTTTTTAGGTAAAGCTAAATGAGTTTTTTTATTTTTTTTGCTTAGGAAAAGAAATTTAATGAGGGTTCAAACATGTTATAATGAAAGTTTAAAAAAAAAATATAAATGAGAGACGTAATGTAAATTAACTTTTGCATGAACAAATTTTAATTTATATAAGAAGTTTAATATATTTTATCTTCTTATTTTCTTCTTTACAAACAATTATTGACTTTAATTTTTTTTTAAAAAACAAACACTTATTGAAACAATTTATCCAAATACTATATAAAAATTTCCAGCATTTTAAAACTGAAATTTTTTGTCATTGAATATAAAAAAATGGATTTCCAGCATTGGTACTTATCTTAGTGAAAACCGTACTAAATCAATGGCAATATAAAAATGCTATGTCCTAGGCTATTGCTATGTTAAAAATAAAAATTGATGACTTGTGGTGCTTAGTTACCCCTTAATTAATGTCATCCATTGCATATCTTAAAGGTTTAAATAAATTGTGTCAGTAACATCAAACATGAGCTAGGCACGTACCTCATGTTGCATTATTTGTGTGCTACTGTATCTTGTAACCTATGGGATGAAATATATTTAATATCTTTCATATTTTCTTTACTTCATGTGTTATGTTTACATTATTCTTTTCATCACACCAATCATCCCTATTATGTGAGTTGAAGTAATTATCCTATTTGATTTTAAGTAATCTCCATGTGTTATTTTTATATATATTTTCTATAATAAAAACTCTACATTTTGATATCAATGTATATAAAAAATTTATCTAGGTGAAAGAAAATATTAAATAATTTAGTTAAGTGAGGATATAATAAATTAGAAATGAATAACAATAACAATTTGCTTAAAAATTCTTAGTTTTTATAAACAAATAAAAATTTAAACAAAATCAGTTAATATTTTAGAAAGGGAGAACATAAACAAAATTTGTGAGATGACTTAAATAAAATAAAATATTTTTTCCCAAAGAAAATAAATAAATAAAAAATATTTCACTGCAATGTAAATATAACTATTTGCCTCAATTCAAATTCAACTTTTTAGCAATGTATTCATGTGAATGCGTGAGGTAACAGTAACTTCTTTTAAGAGCATATGTACCTTAAATTTGACAAGGCATAATTCATTTCTATATAAATGAGAAATAAAAAAGTTCTCAAAATTTTAAAATAATAATTAAATGTAGAAGGGAGAAAGAAGAAAAAAACAAATAAAATTTACCTCATCATTTGTGCATCAATGTGATAAATGCAAAAGTTATGAAACAACAAAAAAGCTGCCTCTAGGTAGAACAACAGGACCTGGAAACAAGACACATATGCAAAAAAGGTAAAAATCAAGTTGTGGTAATTATACAGTAATCCAAAATTGCAAAAGCAAAAGGTTGCTTTGCTTATAATTTTAAACAGCTTCACCAAACCGCATAGTAGCTGGGAGCCCTTGTTCTCTAGGCAGATCTATAGTTATATGGTAAACTATTCTGTTTAAGCTTGCTGCAAGTTTTAGAAATTAGTTTTTATAGCCCTGCACATATCTAAAATCTATAAAACCAGAATGAGTAGCAAGAAGCTAGTATTGGCTAAAAAAAGTGGCCTTGCAAAGCTTCTATCTCTGAAATATATGTCCAAAAAGAAAATTTTAGCCTAAGTTTCCCAAGTAAATATTAAGATAGACTCAATTAGCAAATTGAACAGCTTTTCAATAGAAGAAGATGAGTTAAAGATGCTTACCTGCATTCCGCAGACAAGTATTTGTTCTCCTTCATGAAGAACATCATTAACTAAAACATCAAAAGTAGTTTCATGGCCTTCAACTACCTTCACCTCTAAAACAGTGCACTGGTGGCCACAATCAACAAACAATTAGGTGTCCCTATAGTTAAATTATTATATAGCATTCAACCAGAATTCTAGCTGTGTACAGGAAGTACTAAGTGTAGGCTCTTCTTCAGACTGGTCAAGTGTGGCCTTGTTGCATGAAATGATTCCTAGAGAGAATGGACAACCAAATAACATATAACTTTACATGCTAATTAAGAAGTGGATTTATTTCATTTTTATGAATATACTGTATGCTAGATAGATTTTCTTCAACTTGAATGTTTGAAGACATACAACCAGGTTTATTTTGGGTCCCTCTACCATTAAAATTCTGACACTGCCTCTGATTGTATTTATATAACAGTCAGGGAATTGTGATAACTTTAATTTGATACATTAGAAAACATTTGAATTATCTTCATAATAATTGATATAAGGTGTAAGATTTGTTTTAGGTATATTATGCATATGCATCCATCATTTGCTGCAATGTCATCTGCCATAACTCAATGGCGGATTCACCATTAATAATGCTAATAAACATGGATATGATATGATGAAAAGCAATAAAACAAAAGTTCCCAAACCTGTATATGTCCTGTTTGTTCCAACATCAAAATATCAGGTGACACACCTCTGTAGAGAACACCATTCTGAAATTCAAGTACGAAATGCATAAAGTAAAAGAGCACCTCAGCCACTAGCTAGCCAAAAAAGGCATAAAAACAAGATAAAAAATTATTTAGATACAAGACCTTGTGCAAGTCTTCTAAGGCAGTAACAACAGAAGCCGCACAAAACTGCGCTGCTGATTCACCTAAAGGACTTGAAAGTATGGAAGACAAAGGGCAAGCAAGGGGAGTATTTAAAAGTATTCCAGCATACATGAGGTCAGCACAAGTGCATAAAACCTGTGGTGTACAGGCTAAAAAGCCCATACCCTTAATCAAATCTCTCTCTTTAAAGACTTGTGATTCCTTTCCTAGCCTTTTCACCTTTGGCTTAGAAAATCTCTTCAAAGTAAGCAAATTTTCTGCTACCAAAAAGTGTTCATGCAGCAATGTTTGATTAGCAAAAACAAAAATCCAGCATACACTATTTCAGTATAGATTACAATAAAATGCTATTTAATTGCAACCTACAAGAACTTCCAATATTTTATAACAAACTTAAATCTACACAGAAGAGACAACATGTCAGAATATTCCATGTTTCATCAATATAAACTATAAAGTGAACTAATTTTCCCTAAAAAAAATAGAGCACAACTCCCACATGATTGAGTTTGAGTGGATGAGAGAGAGAGAACATAAATTACTTGCACGGTAAGGATTTAAAGTCCGTAGTTGAATGGACTGATATGACTTCAGATTGCAGTACATGTGGATCCAGGTCAAGACAGTAAATGAAGCAAGAACAATGGGTGTGGAGGAGCCTATGCAGTTACCCAATCCTATACCGAGCCCTATACCAATAAACCTGCTAGCCATTCCTTGGACTTCCCCTTTAGCAATTACCTACAATTTACAATTATTTTCAGAGAAAAAGCAGCATAAATAAGTGAAACAAATGTGTCAAATGGATAATCATGAATCATGCCACTTATAGCACTAGATGGATTCCAAACTAAGAAAATGGAATGATTGTTGTGTTGCATCATTAACTTAATGCTCATGTTTAATAAAGAAGAAAGGATCTACTTTTCACCTCAGCAAAATTCCTTTGAGCAGCAAAACCAGCAAAGAAACAGCTCCTGGTAGAAGCCTGTGCAGAAAAAATCAGTTCAAACTTTCAATCACAGTTACCAACCTCAGATAGCGAAACGTAGCAACCAACTCTAAAAACGTTATGGTGGGTTCAAACCAATAGCATTTAGGTGGCAATCCAAAGTGAAGCTACATAGTATGGTGGGTTCAAACCAAAGAAACGCAGCCACCCACCTGTTGTGCACAAGTAGCAGCCATATGTTTAATTATAAGACAAAGAAACGCAGAAGTTTTTTAGAACCACAAGTGAAACGACATGAAAATCAGATTACTCAATAAAAACAAAAGAACTCAGGTCAATTTCCTATTTGAAAATCCAAACATATAAATCAGGTTTCACCAACTTCGCGGTCACCAAGACAAACAAGAAGCCATAATGGGTAATTGTAGACAGAAAAGCTCAATGAATACTTCTATTGCTTTGGTTTGGGCAAAATAATCTACAATAATAGCATCAGTTAAGAGGTAAGAGATTGGGGTAGTTAATAAAGTACTAGCATGTTTAAGTTCTTATTGCATCATAAGTGCAAGCCACATTACCCGAAGTTCATACATGACAAGATTAGAATCCAGAATCCACAAGGATGGAAAGAGCAAATCTATAATGGTGACTAAGTTAAAGTAAAATATATCAAATTAATTCTGTCAAAACACAAATAACTTGAGCAAACATTCTTTTATCAGGAAAACTGCTCCCTTGCAGGAAGTTAAGGTTTTTTTAATGAAGCAAAATCCATCGGTCGATAGCTTCATAAGATAATATGTAGTCAAACCAGAGAACAACAACATATGTTTTGTTATCTCATACAGAGAACAATCGAATTCTTATACCAGTCACTGTCAATACACTATTAGCTATCGCAAATTGTTTAAATGATTGAACACAACATTCTCGTTGGTCCCCCCAAGATATAAAGGTATAAATAAGGGGACAAAAACATGGTTGAATGATGCAAAGCTCATTCACAACACAACCGTACCCAAAGTTGCAAAATAAAAAAATCTCCAATGATATTCTACCAGAAATCACCAAAAAATACACATACTTTATACTGAACCTTGGAACCCAATTCATTGGTCAAATATCAGAGAACCTATTTGGGTCTAAAATGCAAATCCCCTAAATTCATTAATCATAGGAACACAAGCACAATATGGGCTTCTTTCATGACAAAAACTAATCCTAACAACTCCACTTCTATCAAATCATGTACCACAACAACATTTGTGACACCGTTTACATAATCTTCCATTTCCATCCACCGAAAGAGGAACAATATTCTTGATACTATATATCCAGCATTAAAGTCGTCCCAATTATTAATGCAAGATGTTTCGACAAATTACATTAGAAAGGTTACTCATTATCAAGCTGAAAAAAAATGCATAATAATAAAACCAATTGTTTGCAACAGCAACACTGCCACATACTGGTATAATAATGCTTATACCCAATAATCGCTCAAAATTGATAGTAACCCCCCCAAAAATGGAAGAAAAAAATCAAGTTCTCACAAATTGTCGTTCTCATCATATAGGCACGTAGCGTTTCAAAGCCTGCTCAGCCGTGACAGCGGCCGACGGCGCCCGCCACCGCGGCCGAACGCACCCCTCTCGCTGCACAAGGTTAGAATTCTAGCTCTTCCAGAGTGGTATCTCACTGATGGCTCTGGCCCCCCCAGAAGGTCCCACCGCGACGCTGTTCCAGACGTCGTCGGTGTCCCTCGTTGCCTCGATCCAGCTCTCGATGCCGGCGTAAAGGAGGCCGATGACGCCGAGGCGGTTGCCCCAGGGGCGGCCGGCGTGGCCGGAGGAGTTGAGGACGCGGTTGACTCGGAGCTTCACGGTGTCGCCGGACTCGAAGGATTTAATGCCGTCGATGAGGCCGGAGGCGGCGCCACTGACAGCGCCGACAAGGTAGCCGCAGCCGGAGTAAAAGGTAAGGTTCTCGCCCCAGGCTCGACGCTTGCGGTGTGCCTCCTCGACGAAGAGGTACTCGGGGGAGGTTGGGAGCTGGTAGAGGTTGTGAATGGGGACTTCGACATCCTTGTAGGGGCTGTAGAGGCGCGTTGGGGTCTTCGGATCGAAACCTGAATCTTGATCCGGGGTCTGGTACGCCATTGGTCAGGAAACGTTGAGCGAGGGTGGAGAGAGTGTCTGGAGTTTAGGGCATGAATTGGGACCAAAATGAAGACACAACACACAAAACGCTGTCGTTTTTATTTTTCCGTTTTCATTTAAATTTTGAAACACCAAAACGAAGACGGTTAAACTAAAGCCGTCGTCGTTTTTAACTATCTAAGGCGGTTTCGACATGAACCATCTTTGTAATGTTCATTTTAATTATGCAAATGCCACCGCCCCCCATTCTACGACGGTTCCGCGACAACCGACTTAAATACGCTGTCGTAAAATGGGTTTTTTGTAGTAAACACAATTTGGTTCAATTTGACCAAGTGAAGGTTTGTAATCAGCTTGTGAGAAACCCAACATAATTATAATCATAATAATAACTCCATTAGCTTTCATCTTATTATTTTCCATAACTTTTCTCTAAATCTACACAATCTATCCTAGAATTTTGTTATGATGTTAAATTCTCATTAGGGGGAAACATCAATTTATAGGCACAAGATTAGAGATAGTAAAAATATTTATAGCATACACAAAATAATGCTTATTAAATATAGATTCAAATATATTTTTTATTCCAAATAAGTTTTCGAATTTAGTTTTCGGTTCTTAACATTTCTTTAACTTTTTGACCCCTAATATTTTTTTGTTCTTTTTCTAAAGCACGGTCTAAATAACTTTATTTCACTTTTGAAAGTACTACCTAAATAAAATAAATTTAGGGACTAAAAATGAAATAAAAAATTATTAAGGACCTAAAACATGAGTCTAAAATATGTATTATATGTTATGAATATAACATTTCATTATTAATTTTAAAATATATTATGTATATTACCTAAGGCAAACTGCAATTTTGATCATTAATTTTTAAATCCACAATTTAAATGGTAAGCTAAGACTTGAACCAAGTCCTTTTTAGGATGTTTTACATAAAATAAAATAAAAATTACTTATCACATTATTCAGAAGTTTCAAATTATGCACATTGTTGTATGATAAATATTTAAAATAATTACTTATATGATTTATTTATTAAATATTTTATTTTTTATTTATTAGTTTTTTTATAAATCAGATTTCTTTTATCGGTAAGAAAATTAAACAACAGCTACAAACGAACGAAGGAAATAGAAGAGGCAT
>PYAF01003201.1:289526-314543 GCA_007407185.1 Glycine tomentella
TTATAATCAAGGAGCAAATTATACTTTCAATTGTTAGAAAATGATGTAGCAATATTGTTAAAAATAATGTTAACTATTAAATGATGTTACTATTATGTTACAAAAAGAGTTGATAATATTATTTTTTAATAGTGACAAATAGAAGTAAAAAATAATAATTTCCAACAAAATATTTTAAATAAATTTTAATGAAAAATATATTTTTTAAAATAATATAATATAATAATTTCATAAGTTTGTTGAATAGATTTTACATTATGATAATAACTTAAAAATAATGTTATATTTAAATGGAATCATATCTTTATTTTATGTTTGATTTGAATGATTTTTTTATCTATAAAAGAAATCAAACTGCACTATAAACACCCCTAGGAGAATTATTGTGCATGGACCAAAGTTACAAAAAGATTTCAAATTAAAACCTTAGTGGAGGAGGATACTTGTTGTAAGTTCTTAAAAACACAAACAAGTTATTATGAAATGGGTTGCATAAAAATTAGGTAATAAGTTAAGAATTTATCAAAGTTTAATTCATGGTGAGACACATGAACATAGAAAAAAAAGACATAAATGAAAGAAAAATGTTTAGAATTTTGAAATAAACTAGATTGATGACAACTAGAGTTAAATTTTCTATTTGATAGCAATAATTTCAATTTGCATGCATGCATCATGCAAGTATATTATGTTAGATGTTTTATCTTTTAGATTAATTTGTTAATAAATTATATCTTTGAATGACCAAATTAAAAGTAAGTTATAATATTAATTTAAAAATACTATAGTGTTACAAAATAAAGAAAAATAATTTTTTTAATACTGACAATTTAATTCATAATAAACATAATAACATATTGATTCAGTATAATCATCAATGACAAAATTAACAACAAAACTAATTTATTACATTTTTACAGATTCAAAAATTAAATTTAAATTTCTCATTCCAAGATTAACCCTTTAACAATTTCAGAAAGTTATTCATCCTTACTAAAGATATCAGACATTGTACCCTAAGCACGGCCCTTCCCCCTAAAAATATCACCAACCACTCACACACCCAACACTACAAACCCACGGTGATAGCACCAACTAACACCTCAAAAATTAACAACAAAACAACGCATCTTTAGTCAGAAACCACACCACCAAGTTTCCAACATGCAAAACCTCAATTTCCTCTACCTAACCATCATTTCCCTCTCTCTCATCCACTTCCACTACATCCTAGTCCAAGCACTGACCTCACCCTCAGACATTGCAGCACTCAAAGCCTTCAAGGCCTCAATCAAACCCTCCTCCATCACTCCCTGGTCATGCCTCGCTTCATGGAACTTCACAACCGACCCATGCTCACTCCCTCGCCGCACCTCCTTCATCTGCGGCCTCACTTGCACCCAAGACTCCACAAGAATCAACCAAATCACTCTCGACCCTGCAGGGTACTCAGGCACACTCACCCCACTAATCTCTCAACTCACACAACTCACCACACTTGACCTCGCTGATAACAACTTCTTCGGCCCAATCCCCTCTTCAATCTCTTTACTCTCAAACCTCCAAACCTTAACCCTTCGATCCAATTCCTTCTCGGGCACAATCCCTCCCTCCATAACCACCCTCAAATCACTCCTATCTCTCGACCTCGCACACAACTCCCTCTCTGGGTATCTCCCAAACTCAATGAACTCCCTCACCACACTCCGCAGACTCGATCTCAGCTTCAACAAACTAACCGGTTCAATCCCGAAGCTCCCACCCAACTTGCTCGAACTCGCGATCAAGGCCAATTCTCTATCTGGGCCTCTCCAAAAACAGAGCTTTGAAGGGACGAACCAGTTGGAAGTGGTGGAGCTCAGCGAGAACGCGCTCACGGGAACCGTGGAGTCGTGGTTCTTCCTTTTGCCGTCGCTGCAGCAAGTGGACTTGGCCAACAACACCTTCACGGGGTTGCAGATCTCGAGGCCACTCGCCGCCCGTGGGGGAGGCAGCAGCAGCAGTGGCAACAGCAACCTCGTCGCGCTGAACCTCGGGTTTAACAGAATCCGAGGATACGCGCCCGCGAATCTCGGCGCGTATCCCGTGCTGTCTTTCCTGTCGATTCGGTACAACGCGCTGCGTGGCGCGATCCCGCTGGAGTACGGGAAGATCAAGTCCATGAAGAGGCTGTTCCTCGACGGGAACTTTTTCGTCGGAAAGCCGCCGGCAGGGCTGGTGGCGGCCGGCACAGCGGTTTCCGGCAGCCTGGGGGACAATTGCCTGCAGGCGTGCCCAGGGTCGTCGCAGCTGTGCTCCCCCGCACAGAAACCTAGCTCTGTTTGCAAGCAAGCCTACCGTGGTAGACCAACACCGTAATCTGTTGTCGGTTAAAATAAAAAAAAAAACAATTAAATTGATTTCTATTATACTTTTTCTATTATTTTTATAAAGGTTCTTCGTATGTCGAAAAACTGCGTTAGTGTTACTATCTGAATAAAAGATGATGTCTGTGTAAAGTGTAAACTAAGATAATGAATGGTGTTTATATTTGTTCTTGCGATGATGACGTTAATATTTTGAATTTTAAATAATTTAAATTACAGCTATATCTCACAAACTCACAAGTGACAACACATGTGCGTGCGTGCTAGCTATTATATTATTGATTTGCTTTTAATGCTTTAGATACGAAGCCCGTTCTGGGTCCGGCTACCGTCCACGATAGGAGGTTTATATCTGTTTTCGTGTTCGAGGAAGTCTCCACCGACTAGCCGTCAAAAATGTCTCTATCTTCTCGGAGATGTAATAATAAAGCAAAAACATAAGAATAACTAATAGGCAAATGCAAATTTATGTCGATAAAATAAAATATTTTTATTGAAAGATAAAACTTAAGTTTTTTAATTTTCTTTTTATGTTCACTTATGTTTTATATAATAAATATTATTTTTTACTTTTTTAATTAATATCTTAAAAATATTGGTTAATAAGTCCTATATAATATAATGATACTCAATCATTGTATTAAATTTATTATCTTACAGTTGAAGAAAAGTGATATACCCGTGTTCTAAAATATGAGAAAAAAAAAACATACTAATTAAGAAATTTAATTAATTATATTTAATTACATCAATTTCAATTAAAATAACTTTTTTAAATTATTATTTATATTTGATATTAAGAATAAGAAAAGTCATCAAAAATAATATCTTAATTTAATTAAATTAAAAATATGTTAATGATAATAACATTAAATAAGATAAAATTATTTAAAATTTTCTTATATTTGAAACAAAGAAAGAAATATTTTTTTCTTCTTATATAAGACAAGAGAGAGTATTATAATATACCGTTAAACTATACTCCAACCTTTGAAATAATTATTTCTTATTTAATATAATATATTATATTAAGGTAATTTAAATTTGACTAAAATTAGTAAATATTAACTACTATATATAGCATTAAAATATACATGTAAGTCCTAGTACAGGAAAGGGGATACTACTCACTTAGTAGGTGGGCTATTGGACCGATAAATTGTTGATATATTTGAATTTTAATGATAATGTTATTATTCTTTTATCAAATTGTATGTATCAGTTTATTTAATAACCACAAATTATCATAGGGTTGTTATTAGGTTCTATCTTCAATTTCCATTTATTATCAACTCATTCATATACTTACTTGAATGTTAAAGTCTCTTTTGGATGTACCCCTCTAGATGACACCTGCAAATCTAATGTAAGAGATTGTGGAGCCTAACTTGACGACGGTAACCATGATCAATAAGCTTAGTTGCACAATTCTCCAAACAATCATTTGTATACGTTGGACACACTTTCATCGTATATAGGTATGTATGTAGTTTATGTACACCAATAAATTATCAAAATTGAACATGTTTTATTTATTTAATTTATTTTCATAAAATAATTATATCTCTTAAATATATGCATTTTCATAAATTTTTAACTAAATTATATTTATATTAGGTATTTAAATATATGTTTTTTCTTAAATGCTATTCTACATAAATTATATTTTTTATATTTTAATATATATAAATTAGTGAACTAAAAAAAAAGAACCAAATAATTTTCAAATAAAAAATGAACAAAAAAATTCAAAAAATAAATTAAAAAACAAACAAAAAAGTTAATTTTTAAATAAAAGCAAACAAAATAATTTTTTAAAAATAAACAAAATAAAATAAAAAAGCAGTTAGTTTTAAAATAAAAACAAAAAAAACAAAAAAAATATTTTTAAATAAAAAACCCAAAGAAACTCAAATAAATAAACAAATAAAATCCAAAAAAACCAGTTAATTTTAAAATAAAAAAATAAATTATTTTTAAATAAACAAAACCAAAGAAACTCAAATAAATAAACAAATAAAATAAAATATAGTTAATTTTAAAATAAAAAACAAAATATATTTTTTTTACATAAACAAAAAAACTCAAATAAAAACCCAAACAAAACATTTAATTTTTAAATAAATAAAAAAAATAACAAATAAAAAAAATCTCAAATAAAAAATAAAAAAATGAAAAAAAAATTCATTTTTAACATATGTTTAAAAAAAGCGCCTTACGGCATCGGTTCCAAGGGAACCGATGCCTCGTGGTCGTTTAGAGAAAACTCATGTACCAGTTCAATGTACATGTTTTGATTCAAATATAACAATGGAAAACAAACGCTACGCTAGAAGTCAAAAGTGCATATATATTGGCAAAATATGTAATTAGTTAAAAATCATAGGAAAAGTATATAATTAGTAAAAAATTTGTATAAAGAGTTTAATTTATGTTTTATGCATTGACAATTTTATATTATTTTTTAATTACAAGTCAATAAATTTATCATACATAATAATTTGTGATTGAATATTTATGTAAAACTTTTTACATTATCAATATATAACTTTTATTGTCATACAAAAACTTAAAAAAAGTGAGGTAAACTCATAATACATTAATACAATTGTTTAATTTTATTGGATCTATTAAGATATTTAAATCCATTTTTACTTAAAGTCAATTACAACTCCCATTTATATTTATAAATTATTTTAACAAATAATTTTATCAAAACACTTTCTTTATTACTTTAATTTTAAGCAATCCAAACATTTTTTCTTTCAACCATAATTTTTATTAACATGTTATTTAACTCATAACATCTTTCTCTTTAAGATTCCACATATTTTTATTTTGCATTTAACACATATGCTAAGCAACTTTTAAAGAACAATTACTTATATAAATACTTTTCTTTAATTTTAAACAACTCAAATTATATATACCACATCAAAATAACATTTTATTGATAAATAACCCATCCAATGTAGTTAGACAACTCCCATTATTGATGCTCTAAAAGGAAATTAGAACATGTAGAAATACACTGAAATACAAAGTTAATTTTAATTTTCTTTTAAGTAGAATTTATAAGATTATTTGTAAATCATTAAATAAAAAAATGTGATTCGATTTTGTGAGTCTGTAAAGTTATATATATATATATTTATTTATTTATCAGAATACATTAATTATGTATTTTTTATATTATCATTTATCCATAAATTTTCAGTTATAATAAAATTGTTCATTTTTATAATAATTACTTATATATTATATATAGGATAATTTCTAACTAATTAATAATGTAAAAAAGTTTACACTATTAGTTATACAAATTAAAATATTTTACATTAAGTTTTTTCAATCAATAAAGAGATCATTGAAATAAATGGTCTATCCATTTAACATTAATTTCATATTGAAGAAAAAACTCAAGATCTAAAGTATTAATTTAAGTTATATTCGAATTAATAATAGATATTTTTGGTGTAATTTTAATTTTAATTTTAAATATTTTGATAAGTGATACCCATATCCCTCAATTTGGCGCCGCAGCTTGATGGTTGTTGAGATCACTCAGTCCTCAAAGCTCAGCCCGCACACTATGGAAATGGAATCCCTCTGTTGTTAGCCGTTTAGAAACACTATCTCTATTATCCATCTTGAGAGTGACACAAAACCCTAATCGAAACGACACCGCCGGATCTGTTCCTCCCTCCTCTCAGATTTTGCTGCAATGGGCAAGAAAAAGTTAACGCCTTTTTTTCTTTTGATCGGCAAATCTTAGTTTATTAGTTTTGTTAGAAATATGAATTGGGGATTTGAACCCGCCACCTCTTTCCCCTCCCTTCTCCCTTCACTGTTTTTCAACCACTGGGCCAATCTTATATCTCCGTTAACGCCTTTCCTCTTCTCTTTCTTCCACTTCCCAAAATTTGAATGCCAGTTTCTAGTCAGTGTTCTCACCTGTGCAGGTTAGATTCAAAGTCCGATCGCAAGTTCGAAAAGAAGGTCCAATTTTATTCCAGTAAGTTCCCGGATCAATTTCTAAAATGCTTTCCCCTACTCTTTTTTATTATCAATCAACACAATTTAATAAGTTTACCGAGAAAATAAAATAATGTCATAGCTGAGGTGCTAGGCTTATGTTAGGTATTATATATGTTTTATTTGCGTATGTTCGATTATGAAGTTTTACTGTCATTGGTGGCTCGGTGCATTTTACGTGTGAATTAATCCTGTTTAAATTTTAACTCATTCTAATAGTACCTTTTGCTATTGCAGAGGTGAAAGATGCTGTTACCTCCTTGAGTGCCCAAAAGTCTATTACTAAGGTGAGAATCTTATTTCAACCCTATTATTGTTCTTAAGGTGGGTTCATTGAACTGTGGAAGGACTTCACTTGGTTTGTATTAGGTTTAAATTAATGGCTAAATAACTGAATTATGATGGCATTAGGAAACATTGGTTTAAAAGTAAAATGTTATATTGTTCATGGACATGTTGAAGACTTCTCATCTACTTTCTTGTTCTCCACTTTACAACTTTAGATAGGGACAGACTGGGTATTCTGTCATATGTTGAATACACATGTGATGCCTGCTCTCACAGTTATAATTGGGCATTCATGTAATTTTGTTGCAGAAAGAAATATTAGGATGATGTCTGAATTTTGATCGGTGATGCAACATGTAAGTAACACTCATTTGATGCGGCCACATATCATAGGGCTTAAAGAACACGCGAGGACATTCTATAGAAGTAACTCATTGTATTGATTAATATGAAAAGATGATGATACACAAGGGAACTATATGTATTTCTAGGAGTGTAATGTAAACTGACTTATCTCAACTAATATAACTAACAATCAATAACAGAGGAGTTTTTAGTTTCATTTTAGAAAGCATGTATACTCTTCCTACAAGTAATTATTGATGAAATGTTGTGTACACAATTGATGCATTGGCATAAAATGACTTGAATTCCTGTTTAATATTGATTTACAGGACACTCTGCGGATTTGAGACTCAGAAATTTTAAAATAGAATAACATTTTATATGTATTTTTTTCATTTATAAAGGAAGACTTTCATGTTCCAATGTAATGCAGCAAACTTTTGAACTATCTTGAACTGATGGATTATCTTTTATGGATTTTACCAGTGATCTTAAATATTTTTGGACAAATCTTTATTGAGGATGTCCTGAAGATTTGGTTGCTGTGTTGTTGTATTGACCGAGTTGTGTTTCATTTAAGAGATATGTGCTCCTCTAGTTTTATCACTTTTATGTGTACATGTTATTGATTTTCTGAAAATGTTGTCTTCTGCCAGAAAAAGAAAAAGAGCAAACAACAAAGGCGACAGAACAAATTGAAGGCATATAATCTATCTTCACTTTTAGAGTCCCTTCCTGACGTGAAGTCATCAAAGAAACCAGGTTGTGAGAATGACGGCAAACTTAAGTGTAAATCCAGGCAGATATTAGTGAGTGTTTCCCATCATTATTCAATATTGCATTGCCAACTTATCATTTGATATGTAAGATTGTATTTGTAACCTATTGTCCTTGTTCATCATCAGATTGACTGAAAGAGATCGAATTTCTGCTGTTCTCAACGACCCTAACTTTCAAGCAGATCCCCTGTCTGCCATTCATCAATATATACAGAGCAAACAACTTGTTGTAGAGGAACAACCCAAGAAAAAAGTGAACAAAAATGGATCAAAAAAGAAGAAGAAATCAAAGGCTTCAACTGGACTACAATCTGCTTTAATGATCTGCTTTTTCCAAGGTCTTTCCATAATTTTATTACTTCTTCCGTAAAACGTTAGATTGCTCGAATTATGAATGCAAAAATCAACGATTATGGTAATTGGTCACTATTTTGATAGCAGTATTTATTGAATAGGCGAATGACTTGCTGCCGAGTGTTGAGCATAACAACTCCATGTAGTAATTAGGAACACATGAAAACAATTTTTGATGAACATTGAAGGGTTCCTAAAAAGAAGGGAAAAGATAGTTCAAGTTAGGATTTTGACTATCGTTTGATAATCAAGGCATCTAATGTTTTAAATTCATTTTCTGTCACTATCTTTGACTATCGATGATTTTAAAACTATGTTCCAAAAGTATTTTTCTTCCTAGTATAAGAAAATGTCTGTTCAAATTAGGAAAGGCCATACATAGTTGGAAGTTAATCATGTTTATAATTGTGGGTAATATTTGTTAAAGGAGTATGACCAGGATTTAAATAAGTTGTGATCTTGAACTTGAAACAATTAAGTTGAGTCATTTGACCCTATCTGCTCACAAAACTATTGTTAAGGGAAGGCAAAAGACTTATTATTACCTTGCTTTGTCCTCCTACATCCTAGATAGTGAACCTAACGTTTCTGTATTCTATATCCTGCGCATTAAAACCTGATCATTACGAACGAAACACATTGTCACCTGCGTTCAATGTCATGAGTCATGACAATATAAAAGAGGACCCCCTGTTATCTTTCCACTCCTTTTTTTTTTTTTTCACTTCAAATCTTCTTATTTGTAGAAAGAAATTTTTTTAGCACAACCGATGCTGATCTATAGGGGTGAGAAAGTTCATCTGATAAAGAAAATTATGAGGGCACATAGGAATTCTCTTGTATTTTGAGTAGACATCACAAAAACAAATTCAGACATATAGCAATGATTACAGCATAGGAATAAAGACAGAATCATGTCTTTCAATAGCAGCTGCTTCTAACTAGTAATGAAGTTTGTTTAAATTACTCTTAAATGAGTCTCCCACGCCTCTCATCAAGTGGCCAAATCTAAAGTAAAGAAATACCAAAATGTGCTTGAAGCTCTGAAGTAAAGAAATACCAAATCTAATAGCTCTGAAGAATTAAACCGTTGAGTAAAGATATTGACAATAACAGTTGTGCCACAAAAGAAATACACTACTGGTTGCAGAATCATTAATTGTATATACTGTAAAGAGTGTGTAGCAGGATATTCTTCCGTGCCAATTTTAGTTGTGAGTAATGCATTATGCTGATTGCAAACTCTTCAGATATTAAGTGAAAATCCTCTTTAATTCACAACTAATGCAATGAGGACAACATAATTCACAACGGTAGAGTTTGACATGGATGAAGGCAACAGGGAAAGGTGAGGTCATAGTATATTTAACACGCATTTACTTTGATTTTTCAGGCTTCATTGCCAATTCTTTTCATCAAAACAAATATTACAGAAAAGAATGATAAAATTTTATCTCCGAAAATGAAATCTCTGAGCTTCAGAATTTACAACAGACACAAGGAGTCGGAATATGTGATCAATTTTTTGACGCTGACTGGAATATGAAAACTGCCGTCAAGACACTCACAAGTGCTGTTACTGCAAGGGCAACTGTAGGCAGTGGACTTGTGAGTCCAAAGTTCTGCAAAATCAAAGTAAAGGAGTACTGTTATTCTTTTTCAGCGGATCGTTAATAATCTCTAGATTGGGAGGGATAGGAGTAAGGAGCGTCAGAACTCCATAAAGCTTAGAGTTAGTTAAGGTTTCAGTGTGTTGCAATCACTTTTAAGCTCAACTTGAAATGATTCTACTTAGTTTTGAGATGCATCAGAAAGTTATGTGAACCCATATGCTTGTTTATGAACTTAATAGTTTAAAAGATTGACAATTACTCAGATCAGGCAATTACCAATGATGACAATAATAATTAAAAAAAAAAACACTTGAGCTTATTTTACCAGTGGATGTCATAAGCTCAACAAAGGAAGGAGGGAGAAAGATTAACGTATTACAGATTTACAGTCAGAATATCAAAGTGAACTTCTGACAGGTGGGTGGTTATAAAGAAAAGGAAGGCAAAAACCAATTAATCATTTGATGAAAATGATAAATTGTATAATGACTCAAAGAAGTATACAACAGTATCATACCTCTACGAGTCCCTTCCCAGTAGCAATTTCAACAGTGATCGCTACTGCAAAGCCAACCATGGCTAGCCGGCCTAGCCACACATCCAAACTGTTCCCTTCCTGGGTACTTTGCTCACATCTTATTGAAACAGGCATTGCTTTGCATGCAGCTTTCCTTCCATGATTTCTCCGAATCACTAGAGACAATTCAAACAATTCTTTAGTTCCACCCCCTTCCCCAACCATTCAAGGAAAAACATCATAAAGGTCATAGACTAATGGATAAAGCTACAAATCCCAACTATAAATACTTTAACAGATTGAGTTTAAGGATTATATCAAGAACTAACCAGAAGATAGTGGTGAAATCAAAAAGATAAAAAGTGACTATCCACAAATAAGCGGCGATATTGCAAATTTATACCAAAAAAATTAGCGGCAATATTTTCAGATACTACTTGTCATTAGTGCTATCACTTTTAGTTGCTTCAAATTAGCTAGTTCACAGGCTTAACTTGTGTGATCCTTCAATAAAAAATAAGAAACTTAAAGTCACTACATAGAATGCAGTTTTTTCCTAGATAGAAAATATCATATTTTGCAATAGAATGAAACGAAGCTGTGACTCACCAGCTTATTTTGCAGTAGACTTATTAATTGTGGCTAAAATTAAGTGTAGGATCTAAAAGATGTATTAAACATTAACAAAGGAAGCTGTGGCCTGTAGTAATCTCCAGCTGCAAAATTCTAAGATAGTTCACGAGTTCTAACTCTATTTCGAATCCTAACTAACATGCCATTTTTTTCTTTTTCTTATAATTAACATATCAGAGAAATTTAGGAAGAACCCAAGATCGCTAAATTATCCGGGCATTCAATTTTGAAGTGAAGGGTAGTAATTATTGTGAATGGAATGCAGTGACCCTGGCATAATTGAATGCAATTTTCACCTTATAAAGCAATCAAATATGATAAGGAGTAACAACATGAACTAGAACTCGGAGATATAAGTTTGGTCCGGTGATCGCGGAAGGATGAAGGGAGGGTGGAGAGGTCACGGTTTCGAATCCCCCAACTTACATTTCTAACAAAACTAACAAATTAACATTTGTCGGGGAAAAAAAGAACAACAAAAAACAGGAACTAGAAGTCTTACAGAGTGGGGAACCAGCGATGAATGATGGTCGAGTTGCAACGGAATTCCGATGAGGAAAGTGAGCGGTGGGAGAGTATTTTGGTGGAGTGAAAAGACGAGCATCTGCAACACACTTCTACTGAGAGTTAGAAATTGAACCGGAGACTGTTTACAGTGAAAGAGTTAACAGAGAGAAGTTACCACGAGAAGAGATTGAAAGAGAAGCAGAGGCTTGAACAAGTGCCATGGTGGTGACTTGCAAGTTGCAACTATCTCAATTGAGCGGTTCCTACGAACTTTGCAGTGTTTAATGTTTATCTCTTGCTTTTGCTCAAGCGGTGTCAGTGCCTCAAACTTGTTCCACCATAACCATTCATTCGCACTCCTTAAGTCCCACGTGGCCTCTTTAACGATTTTCTTTTTGTTAATAAGCTACCAAGAATTTGCTGTAATTCGAATATTAATAATATAAAAAAATGTAAGAAGTTATACATTTCAGAACATTTAAAAATATAAATATGACAACTTATACATGTAATTCCTTAAAAAAATGTCACATTTTTATTTTATTTTTTATATAAGTAAACATATTATGTGTATATATGTATTGTTATTTCTATAAATGAGAAATTAAAAAGACATTTTTTTTCTGACAAAAAAAAGACACGATTTTATTTTAAAAGATAATGATCACATCTAAAATATTTTTAAGAATAAGAGATTAAAAAAAATATTTTTTAGGGATTGAAAGTCAACATTCCTATATTTATATTTATAGAAACTAAAAGTATATTTAATCTTAATATTTCAGTATTGTTAAAAAGTAAATTAATATAGAAACTTAAAACTTTAATTTTTACTAGTTTAAAATTAGTTAGTTAAAACAATTTTTTAATAAAAAATTGTATATAGCCCATTATATTTAATATTAATAGAGAATTTTTTAATTAAACATTAAAATAATTAAGAAATAATATATATTTTTAATATAATTTTAAAATATATGTCATTCAAATAAGAGAAAAAATATTAAAAATATATAATTGAAAAAATAAATAAATGTAACTTTTACCAACTTTATGTATTCTAATTTATAAAACATGAATAGATATAACTTTTACCAACTTTATACTTTTCTATTTTTTAAACATTTTACTTTCAAATTTAGAAATTATTTTTATTTAAATTCATTATAAGTTAATAAATTCACTTTCTTTTTTCTTTTTTTAAAAATAAAAGCTAATATATGCCATTGCGACCGAACAATGATCAGAGGCACATAGAACAGGACAAAAACATAGTTCTTGCCTCTTGGATTAAAAAAAAACAACAAACAAAAGGGACACCCAAGGAGTACTATTCTTCCTGGGAATTCTATTATCCGTTAGCAGGTGATAGAGAAATATATTCTGATTTTTCTGCTTTGGTAAGCTTTAGACAACAACAAAGTGTTCATGCATGTAAATCAATTAAAAAAATATCAACAAATATGTCATTGTCCCTTTGTTTATAAGAACACTTGATATGACTTAATAATTAATGTTTTGTTTAGATAAACTTCTTCATAATGAAAAAAAAAAGTTTTTCCCATAAGTTAATTTATTGAAGCACTCTTGTATAGGTTTCAAAAGCTAATTTTACCTTATGCACAAGCTTATGGAAAAAGCTTGTTTCATATTTCCTTCTTATTGCTTCTTTTATAAGTGTTTATGAAAAAAATTATCCATACATTTCCAAATTATTCATGTTAACTGGTTTTATTTGATCAAATTTAACCATCATATTGGCAGCCTGGAGGCAGCTGGTATTCTTCGGGAAATATATAGTAACCTTGATGCACACGTGCCATGTAGTGAACTGATTGCCAGTACTATTGGACTCATCTGCACTAATAGACAATGTTCCATTGGTTGCTGCAACAATGGGAAGGTATGATGTTACTTCTTTCCCTTAGGATTCTGAGTTCTGGCAATTGATTGCATTTTGTGCTGGTACTGGTGGATCCATGTTAATTATTGGCTCAGCTGCTGGAGTTACGTTCATGGGGATGGAAAAGGTGGACTTCTTTGGTACTTACGAAAGGTATTTCCTACACTACACATAAGACTAATTGTGTTGATAAAATGTTTGTGCGTAGTTCATGACAGAAGTCATTTATCTCCATTTTTGCAGATTAGTGGCTTTGCTTTTGCAGGTTATGCTGCTGGTATTGTTGCATATTTAGTGCTTCATAACCTCAACATCTCTCTACCAACTCTAGCGGAGGTTCCTTTCCTTTCTGGTTCATAAATCAAGAATTCAGACATCAAAAGCAGCATATTTTCAAAATTATGTATACAAGTCAACTCGTGGTGTAAGTCTTAAAGGTTATGATTTTGGTAGACAAGAAGTTATATATAACAGGGAGTAGTGCTGGAGCCACTCGTTAGTCAACTATGGCAAGAAATTACCCACAAAAAAAAATTTACACTTATTGAGTGATGAATAATTTTTTTCCATAATTATATATACTTATATAATTAATTAGGATTAAAAATAAAATTTGATATTATCTAAAAATAAAATTTAACATTATTTAAAATTTGACATTAACTAAATATTTTTGCTGACTTCCCCATTAATAGGGAGCATACTAGATAATGCAGGAGTACGAACACAAAAGTTGAGAATAGTTAATCTTGACTATTCTTAATTATCTATGTAAGATTGAATGGTTTAGATTAGTTTTTTTTGTTTAAAACTTTCATTCTCTTGACACATCATGTGTGTGTATATATATATATATATTTTTTTTAGGTGGCTCGAGTCAAAGTGCCCTAAAAATTCAACATATGAATCACAATTCAATAAATTTCATATTTCACAGACACGTATTAATTTGTATTTTTATATAAATATTATATTGATTTTATGAGGACAAGTCTTGGTGCAACCACAGGATGGCTGTCTTGTGACCTGGAGGTCACGTTTTTATGCTTACCCCTTCTAGTGAGAAGGAGAAGGAAGAAAGATATTTTGAGTTTATTTATTTTTTTTAAAAAAGGTATAAAGAATTTTTTTTTTTTAAAAAAAGGCCTAAAAAGAACAACACAAATCATTGAGTCCGGTTCACAAATACATGTTACAGGGACCAATAAAAGAGAGTCCTGTATCTACACTTAACACTTGTGGTAGTATAGAGTTTTTTTTTTTTTTTTTTTCAGACTCTAAATATTGATGCCTAATAATTCACAACAATATAAAATATTTAAGAGGTTTGGCGCGTTGGAAAGTGACGTGAAAGAAAGAAAAAGAAAAAAGGGCAGAATGGGAAGCTGGATAAATGATAATATGATAACAGGTCTAGTCTAATCCTTCACTGCTCTCAAGTGCGTGTGGATTATTGTCCAACCCTTCTCAAAGATTTTCATCACTGCTAAATGGTTATTTAGTTGGCTACCCGAAACCATTTCTAGTTTCTACGGAGACATTGCTGTTCCATGAAACTTCTGCAATCAATCTCCTTCGAAAATTGCAACAAAAATACATTCAACGGAAACTCATCCCATTTCAAAGGTTGCGAGAACTAACGGAATTGAGTGTATTTCAAGTGATTATGGGACGTTTTGTAAGATGCAATAGATACTACAACATTTTTTCACCCATGAGGATGCAGAATAACAGAACGATAGGACAACATAAGAAATTTTTTAGAGGTTCATAAAACGAGGATTTTGAAGTTTTTAAAATAAATAGTTTTTGTATGAATTTAATAAAAATCTACTGAAAATGTAAAAGATTTTTTAACATTGTTATGTAAATTATATTTACATTATACTTTTTACATATTTTAAATGAAAATAAAAAATAAAAAAAAAGATTTAGAAGTTAAAAAAGCATAGCATGAGAGTAGTGGATAATTATTAGGAGAGAAGTAGCAAAAATTCAAAAACTAATAAACGATAAAATGGTCAATTGAAATGTATACATTAAATGAAAGTATTTTTTTTTATTAATATAGATTTTTTTTTAAAAAACATCAAATCAAAACTAACCAAAATGAAAAAAATTAATTTGAAATTGATATTAGTTTTAAACTAAATCAAATAAAATTACACGTTAATTCTATGTTTGATTTAAATGTACTTTGTTTTAAAAATTGAATCAAACTACAACGAACCTCTTGCTTTTAAGAGACCCTCTAAATAGTATGGAAGAAGACACTAATAACATATTATAGCTATCATTAGAGGCTTACCCGTACCCAAAGAATTACCGCACAACCTGAATTGCAAGCAATTTTATTCCGTCGTAGCTACTCAGCCAACCCATTTACGCCAAGAGATCTCTTTGAGAACGGTTGCATACTGAATGAAATTTTAGTGGCATAAGAGAATCAAACCAGCATTCATACTAAAATGAAAGTTAAATCTATATTCTTAACCATTTGTTTTAATCTATTTCTTATCATATTTATATATTTTTTCCTTTTCCACTTTAAATATTAATTAGAGATTAATATTTACCATTTAACGTATAATGTTGACATAGTAGTATAAGATCTATGATAAATATTCACATAAAAAAATAATTTATTTAGTGAGAGAATTTATATTTAATTTTTATTATTATTAAATTTTTTAGACCAACAACAATTATATATCATGAGGAAAGATTAATCTCTAACTCGTAGGTTGAGAAATGAGAAAAACATCCATTGTCTCTAATCCCAAAAAAATATTTACCATTTTCTTTTTCTTCTTGTAACTAATACTTTCCACCATTTCATACGTAACCTAAACGATAAATAGACAATTAGATGATTGAATATCACAAGTAACTAAGTCTCATGTAGGCACATTTATTTGAGTTAATGATGGGACAAACTTATTACACTTTTTTAAAATTCAAAAATAAAATTTTATATTTTTTTTATCTTTCAAAAATAAAAAATGATCACGTTACAAATTTAATTGTGAAAGTAGATATTTGGTCGAAGAGAAAATAGAATGAAAGAAATCGAAAGGAAAGAAAATACGATTAACGAAACATTTTCTTCTGTTTGTTTAGAGAGAAAATGAAAAGAAAAATTATTTTTTAGTTATAAAAATTTAAATTTTTCATACCTTCAATTTTCCTTCTAATTCAAATTTTAAAATTTTTTTTATTTTATTTTCTTTTATTTTTTTTCCTTCCTAATCAAACATAGGAAAAAGTAAAAACATAGAGTGATAAAGAAGATAGAGCGAATATGCTGTACGGTGTTTATAACCCCACGCACGACACGAGCGAGGCAGAGAGAATAATAAACAATGAAAACAGTTGCAGTCTTATTTGGCAGTTCTGAAAAAGACGCACAGCGAGAGGCGCGTGGCAGATTATGGATGGTCGAACCCGCAAGCATTATATGATTGCAGCAGCAGAGGATCATATCACAGGTGGACGCAATTCAGAATAACAATAACAATAAGGGGGGATGAGGATCCAGAGGTTCTTGGCGACACTCGCCATAACTGTCTCCATACTCTTGAGAAATGGAAACTCCGTTCAGTGCTTCGACGGCGGTAGCCACCAAAAACAGCAACACAGTTTATGTGAAGAGCTCATTATTCCCTCCGGTTACCCCTGCTCCGAGTATACGGTACTCTCTTTCACTCCAACACCGCATCACTAAAATAATTAAGTCAACTATCTCATTTCATATATCGTTCCGTTCTGTTTCTGTTTACAGAATTACTGTTAATCTAAATTGAATAACGGACTCCTTTGTTTTGTTACGTTTCAGATTCAAACGAAGGATGGTTTCTTGTTAGGTCTTCAACGTGTCTATTCTTCTTCTTCTCTTCCGCTTCGGAACGATGGAAAACGAGGCCCTCCGGTTCTGCTTCTGCATGGCTTATTCATGGTCACCTCCTCATTTTAATTACTCTTCCCATTCATCACAATGCAATAAATGCTTTAACTACACTACAATTATGTTGCTTGCGTCAATAACCTCCAACTTTTTTGTTTTCAATTGAACCCGTTCCGTTTCTATCTTTACTCAATTGGCTTTGACTCATGGATTTCACCGTCTATTGTAAGTTTCCACTGTATTTGATGTCTATGAACTTTACAAATGTTGTTGTAGCTACAGTCCACTGCCTTATTTGCACGGTTTTTGGGCTGTTTTTGAGATAGTGTTAAAGCTTTTCTCCTTTATACACGAATAAAATAGGGGTAGCAGAAATGAGGATGTTAAGGTGGATGTGTGGATATACGAATATGGATAAGATAAGAAATGAGGATATTCGAAGAAAGATATCACCAGTATGTGAAAAGATGAGGGAGCATAGATTGAGGTGGTTTGGACACGTTATGAGACGGTCACTAGATGCTCTCGTAAGAATAAGAGTTTGTTACCAAGAGTTTGACACAAAGAAAGGTAGAGGTCAACCGAAACTTACCTGGGGAAAGGTAGTTAAACAAGACCTAATAGAGTGGGATATAGATTGGCGGACGGTATGTCTTAGGACGGAGTGGAGAAAAACTATAAGTTTAGTGGAGGGTTAAACCCATTAGTAGTTCTATGTTCCAGTCACCCCTTTTTCTGTCTTTTGTCTTATTTCCACTTTTTTCTTCCCCTCTCCCTTTCTCTTTTTGTCTCATTTACAATTTATCATTGGGTTTATCTACCACCGACCCCAATTAACTTGGGTTAAAGGTGATGTTGTTGACACGAATAAACCCTCAATTTTATCTCAAACTATTACCCTCTCCTACATTGTCCTTTTAAGGTAAAAATAAATAAATAAATCATGCTGAGTAGTATTATTCCCTTCCAATATTTTTCTATTGGATCTTCTCTGATTCCTTTTATTGAACATAATGATGCGAATCGAGCTTTAATGAGTTCTAATATGCAACGTCAAGCAGTTCCGCTTTCTCAGCCCGAAAATGCATTGTTGGAACTGGATTGGAACGCCAAGTAGCTTTAGATTCAGGGGTTTCTGCTATAGCCCCCCAGAATGCTAGTTTAAAATACCAATTTAGGAACTAAATTGATCGATATTCAATACTTGAGGGATTTCTTATATTATTACCTTAAGGACTACTTAGGAGAGAGGGTAATGCTTGGAAGACTAAATTAGAGGTTTATTCGACTAGATACATTTGTATCATGTTTTAACCTTTGACTTTTTTAGGGGAAGGAGAGTTCTTTAACTCTTGTTAGTGTGAGATTCATTTTTAAGTTTTAAGCCATTTGATTGAATCTCAACCGTGATTTGTTGATGCCGTTTGATGCAATCAGGCAGGTGATGCATGGTTTCTAAATACTCCGGACCAATCACTTGGCTTCATACTTGCAGATCATGGTTTTGATGTATGGGTAGGAAATGTGCGTGGAACACGGTGGAGCCATGGGCATATATCTTTATTAGAGAAGAAAAAGGTGGATAGCTTACTTTATCCTTCTGTGTTATAAAATTTATTGAGTTCCTGTTAGTTGTTTGTGATAGTTTTTATTGTTCTGTTATTTTCAACAAATGAAGCTTCTTACTTATTTTCTCTAAGAGTCACTGGGAATGCTTTTGATAAAACAGAAAACTTAGCATTGGAAGTTTGGAGCCCAAAACTTTTAATTTTGTTAGTGCCTTATTATCGTTGGTGAAACAGTTGGAGTCCAAGTTTGTAATACATTTCACCATATCTGTGATGTGAGTCGTGTGACTAATTGAGCTTTTGTCCCTTTGTAGCAATTTTGGGATTGGAGTTGGCAGGAATTAGCCCTGTATGATGTTGCAGCAATGATCAATTACATTAATTCAGTAACAAACTCAAAGATATTTGTAGTTGGGCATTCACAGGTGTTTATAATTCTAGACATTGTCCTTTTCACTTGCTATTTGGTTTTTGCTATAGCATAAATTTTATGTTTCCCATCCTCCATAGGGGACAATTATATCTTTTGCTGCCTTCACTCAACCGGAGATAGTAGAAAAGGTTGAGGCTGCAGCTCTTCTTTCTCCAATATCATACTTGGATCATGTCAGTGCACCTCTTGTACTTAGAATGGTTAAGATGCACATTGATCAGGTATTTCTTACTTTGATCTATTAATTTTCACAATTAAAGTGGATCCTTGATATGAGAAATGATTACTGGTTTTGTTCAGATGATTCTTACCATGGGCATTCATCAACTAAACTTCAAAAGGTTTTTATATTTCAATTTTCCTTCTGTTTTGTTTTTATCTGATTCTCTTGCTTAAGTTCTTCAATGTATTTTTAGTTTGGCAGTTCACTTTATATATTTTTTTCTAATTTCCACTTTCAGCGAATGGGGGGCCAGTCTCTTGGTTTCCTTATGTGATACCCGCCTAAGTTGCAACGACATGCTTTCATCCATAACAGGTGCATGTCTTTCAGACTGGCTCAGTCTATATGTAAAGTAGACATTCATGATTTCATGGAATAAAATTCCTTTTATGCAAGGGACCAGAGTTTGGCATTCCCTTCATTTTAAGTGCTTATGAAAGAGAGTAACAATAAGTTTGTGAAGTAAACAAAAACCAGAAAAAGTATCCTTCCCTTGAAAATAATTTTTGCCATTGCTGTTGGATCACTGAATTTACCTGAAACTCAATTTGCAGATCAAACAGTTCAGATCTGCTTACGTTGATGGCCTTGCAGAGGATATTCTCTCTTTAAGAGCTTATAGATGTAGTCTGCTAACAGATTCAGTGATTAACTATTTCAATAATCCATTTTGACCAATTAAATGCAAAGTTGCTCTCATTCTACAAGTTTCAATAGTTTTGTTGTGTTTCTTTGTTTCTTTCTTTTTTTGATAAATGCTTCTACTCAAGACACTTTGATGAAATGACAGGGAAGAATTGTTGCTTCAACGAGTCACGTGTGGAGTTTTATCTTGAGCAAGAACCTCACCCATCATCCTCCAAAAACTTGAAACACCTTTTCCAGAGTATGCTTCGCTATCTTTCATTTGGGTAGCCCTTAATGACACTTTCTCTGTGTCCCACTAGTAACAATAATTTAATGTCTGATAATGATCATAACATTTGCATTATGTGTGGCAGCTAACTGGCCTCTGAAGGGACATGATAAGAAATATTGGAAAATAAATCTTAAATCTGAAGACAATGTTCTATTGTATCTACATTAGCCAGGGCAATGAATTTGATAATTTGTCTAAATGTCAACCTTAATTCTTGTTTGATTATTTTAGTGGTTGATAATATTGTTAACCTCTTCATTTAGTGCTTGGCAGCATGCATCAAAATAATGCTTGTTAGTTGTTACTAATATGTTTCCGAGAGTAGGATGATTTCCTCAATTGGGCTAGTACTATTTACAATCTTGCAAGTAGATTAGCTAAAGCAAATTCTGCTATATTTTCTTCCTTTTTTGGTAATGCATATTTCGTTACCAGCACGGGATATGTGGTTATGATGTTTATGACATGCTTTATCTTGCCAAAGACCACACATCTGTACAAAGATTAGTACTGGCTAGCAACTGTCATAGTGCCTTCACTTCTTGGCTGGTGGCGAACCAGCAGATGGGTGCACTGAAATACTTTTATTTATCTAATATTTGATTTATTATGGTGTCGAATAACCCATGTTACCGGTCCTACTTAGTGGGAAAAAGTTTTAGCTGATGTTATTAAATCCCTGATAGTTTCCAAGAGCATATCTTTTAATTTGAACTTCCGTGTTATTCACCTTGGCTTTTACATTTTGTCATGATGGTCTAGAAATCAAATATTCATGTGCCACTATTATTCTTAATATTTCTGTCTCTGATGACTTCGTTTGTTCACCAGTGATCCGCAAAGGTACCTACTCCAAGTATGATTATGGAAAGCTAAAAAATCTGATAGAGTACGGCAAGTTCAATCCACCAAAGTTCGACCTTAGTCGCATACCCAAATCATTGCCTCTGTGGATGGCCTATGGTGGAAATGATGCTTTGGCAGATATAACTGATTTCCAGCACACACTCAAGGAATTGCCATCCACACCGGAAGTGGTTTATCTTGAAAACTATGGTCATGTTGACTTCATTTTAAGCTTGCAAGGAAAACAAGATCTTTATGACCCTATGATTAGTTTTTTTAAGTCATCCGGAAAATTTAGTAGTATGTAAAGTTTTCTTCCTTCCGGTATGATGGATGTAATACAATGGTCTACGTGTCTATATATTACTGCACTTTCTGTAAAGTTAAAATATTAATATTCTGTGGAGTTCACCTTGATTTTCTGTATGTAATTATGATGACAGATATAATAAAGAGTGGTGTTGCATGGCCTATTTCTGCAAACTGTAGAGCCTCTATCGTTTTACCATTTCGGTATGCATCAGCCGATTGGTTAAAAGCTAAACAACATCACTCAATTATGACAAACAAAGAAAGGTTGAAACTTGAAACCATTCGATGATAGTGATAAAAGTTGACCCCACTCAATGTGATTATTATAAATCATATTATGCTGATTAGTTAGTAAAGCATAATTTTTTATTTGATCACATTTTTATGAGTACAAAAATGCAACACTAAAACACAGTACAAGGTTTAGATATATTCTGATCCAATTATGTTTGACAATTTATCATTCATCGCCACTGTCGCACGTTCTGAAATGTCAACTACCACTCAATTAAATGATGTTTGATGACTAAGCTTATGTTTTTATTTTTGAAGTTGATCTAACGTGAAAGAGAGAATGTGTTTGAAAGCTTGGCGTTTAACAGATTTTAAACGAAAACTACTTATAATCGATGCTGTAGCCAACATTACAGGTTCTGGAAAATCAACCAGTCAACAACGCTTTTCCAGTTTTAAATATAAGGAAAAAAAATTCATAATTGGACACAAATGATTAATATCTGAAATTAATGTTGGATGATTTGGATAGTGATGAATTGAAAAATTAAGAAGAAAAAAATAAGTAAAAAAATCATATATGATGATCCAAATTAAAACATTTTAATATATAAATAAAACTGATTTAACCATAATTAATGATTTTATTTAAAATATTTTTATTTAATTGAAATTATATTTTAATAACTTTTTTATATTTGATATAAAGCTATAGTGAAAGATAATTTAAGGAAAAAAGTAGTATTTTTTAAATGAGATTATTGAAATTAAATGAAATTATTTTTGAATTCTTATATTCAACCTCACCTCAGAAGAGTATAAGGAACACAGATTACAGAACATTTAATGTTGTTGTTGTTGGAACTTTGGAAGAGTAGGTAGTTCCCATCCACCCACCCAATAAACTTAATTTAGCATGTGGATGTCTTGATGTAACACGGAGCTACCCGCATTTAATTTATGTTATTCCACGCTACAAACGTACAAAGGTTATCTATTCCACTTATTTTTTCATGAAAGGAGTGACATAATGATTAATAAAGGTAGAGACTTATCTCTCGCTAACCATAACTGGTCCTTGTTTTTTAATTTCTTTCACAAATGCATCGAGATTTCTGGCAGATGAACCACCGACAGCCACCGCGGTCTCTGCATCCTTCTTCCACTTGAGGGCGTTTTGTTTCAACTCGTGTGCTTTTGGCCCTTCTGTAGCTTCCAATAAGCACTTTTTTACCTCTTCTCTGCTCACCACTTTCTTTTCAGCCTGCCTATAACCCAGTTTAATCCCCACTCCAAACACATCCACCAAAAGCTTTGCATTCGTGACTTGGTCACCCCATGCTGGAAATGTCAACATTGGCACTCCCAAAGTGAGTGCTTCCATTGAAGAGTTCCAACCACAATGTGTCAAGAAGCATGCCACCGAAGGATGAGCCAACACTTCCTCTTGTGGACTCCACTGCACAACTTTGCCTTTATCTCTTGTCTCTTCAAAGAACCCATCTGGCAGAACGTGAGGTGGAACCCCGAATTCCTTAGGAGGTGGCTTCAACACCCACAAAAACGAGACACGCGAGTTCATTACTCCGTGTGCTATTTCACTTACCTGTTCTTGAGGCAGATACACTATACTCCCGAAAGATATATATACCACAGATGCTGGGGCCCTCGAGTTAAGCCACTCTATGCAATCATCACTCTTCATAAAATCACCTCGGATATCACTTGTGCCTGTTGCTATTGGGGTCTTGAACAAAGGACCAATGGGCCTTATGGGCACAAACTTTGTAAGATAGTTTATGTAATCATGCTCTAGTTCCTCAAAACTATCCACCAACACACAGAAAGGCTTCGATAAATTCTTAAACTGTTCCAATATGAGTGTCCCCAGAAATGGATATGGACTAAAAGGATGCAGAAAATCTGGAACTTCATTGTGTTTAAGGACTACAGAAACCAATTGAACATCAACATAAGGATCTGAATCTGAAGGGAAACTTACCAGTTTGTGGAAGTAGCTGTAGTAAGCGGTGAAGACAGCACTAGATTGAATCCATAGCATGGCAGAAGGAATACCATGTTCAGTAGCTACGTCACAAACCCATGGAACAAAAGGGTTGTTTATGATGCAAGAAAATTGGTGGTTTTCTTCAGCATGCTTCTTGATCATTTGGGAAACGTATTGCTTCCCGAAAAGCTCAAGCTGTGCACTGACATCACCGAGACTTCTCTTCTTGGGACCATCATCATCATCTGCCATGCCATCTTCAAAGAAATCGAACTTGAGAAAACCATCGCCGACAGGAATTACTGATTTGTCAGTGATGTTATTGGCGGTTCGCATGTCTTTACCAACGGTCTCTGCGGTGCTGAAGGTTACAAATAAGCCCTTTGCAGCAAGGCACTTACCTAGTCTGAGCAAAGGGTTTATGTGTCCTTGTGCTGGATAGGACACCATGAGGACGTGAATGGGAGCTTCAAGTTCAGAACCCATTTTCTTCTTCAATCGCTGCTTAATTTTTCTTGGGATATATGTATTTGTAGAAAAAACACTAGTGTACGTAGCACTCAAGAGATTAAATAATGTGTCTCGACTCGAGTATATGCTAGCTTTATATACCGTACAGTCATCCTGATTCATTTGACATGATAAAATATAGAATTATGTTGCTATGCACTCTAATTTTTAATACTTCCTTTGCATATTACGGTAATATATACATGCTAACATGCACTTGCCGGAAATGCGCGTTAGGTTAAAAAATTAATTTTGCTTATGTAACTATTTTCATATCCATGAAAAAACTATACTTGTAATGGAATGCGTTGGGTTAAAAAGGAAGGAAAATAAAAAGTTATCGGCCGAGTACTGTTACTATGGTCTTTTTTTATAGTTTGGGTTTTTTTTTTTTATTATCATTTGGAGGTTGATTTCAAATAAATGATAAAAAAGGAGTAAGTGACATAAGGTATAGTTAAAAGTTGTAGTTAATGTCACGATTTATTTATTTATTTTTTAAAATGAAATTATAAAATATTTTACGATTTCAGCTTAATTTTTAAAAAATATTTATGACTTTAAAATTGTAACAAATTTTATTTTAATTTTACTTTTTAAATTGAAATCTAAATATTTGTTAGGACTACAATTAAGTTTTTTTTACTTTACGATTTCAAAGTCTTTATTTTTTCTTAACTTTATGACTTCGAAGTTATAAAGTTTTTTTTTTTTTTACTT
>PYAF01003201.1:324454-344144 GCA_007407185.1 Glycine tomentella
AATATAATTAATTGGGTTGAAAAGTTTCACTAAAAATGACGAATAAAATTCTAATGAGTATATTTGGACTCTTTTATGGCTGCCCTGAAAGATACTAGACAAAATAAATGGGTCTGTGGGAGTGGGAAAGTTGGCTAATGAATCTCCACCGTAAATAGGAGTTGAAAGCAACAAGTTACAGTGTCAACGAAATGTGTTAAATCCATTAATTCCTTCAGCAAATAGTACATGCAAGTACTCAAGATGATCAAGAGATTTCATTCAACAAATGGCTTCAAAACTTTTGCTGCATGGAAACCGGGCAGCCCAAAAATTCTTCAAATACATATTTAAATAAATAAACGTTAAGTTCTAATCTCTAGCTAGCTAGAGCGGTGAAGCACCATCATATGCTTTTCCAGGAAAATCATGAATGAACGGCTTCACAATACTTTTACCATATTATATTAATATAGACTGAAAACAAATTAATTAAGGAGACACAATACGTAAAGTCTCCTGCTACAGTGATTCATGCAGATTGCTTATCGACCAAACTGGTGGCTTGTCGTATGATATGAAAGCAAGAATGACCTATAGCTAGCTAGTTCATATTACTGGAATTGGTATTCACTGCATCTAGCTAGGGTTGATAATGCATTAGCCTCCTTCCTGAGCGACCACTAATAACGTGAAAGTGGTTCATCCTTTTGAATATCTGATCAATTTCACTCAATTTGAGTTTGAACAATTTTATTCTTCTAGCTAGTGCTTAATGTGAATGCTTGTCACTGTTGTTCTAATGGCGTTTGATTCAAAAGTCCAAATTGTCTACCATGCACGGGCAGATTGCAGGAGTAGACAATTCCTTATTTTTCCACGTTGTAAACAACTTGAATGAGATGTATTTTACGCAAAAACCTACGTTAGATTCAATTTATCTCCATGCTCGGGTCACTACAAGAATTTTAAAAATTAGCTAAAAAAAATTAATAGTTAATATCTAGTAAAAAGAATTAACTACAAAATCACTATAATATTGTTAGTAGCATGAAACAAGTAGCTAATTAACTAGGAAAAATAATCCTAGATAATTTGTAGCAAATTTTTAAAAAATTATAGTTATTTTGTGGTTAATTTGTGGTAATATTTTGTTCAATTTTCTTTGTTCCTAACTATGTTATTAGGTTATTTTCATAGTAATTTTGTAGTTCATCTATAGATAAAATTATTCTATATCTGTAATAATTTAAAATTTATTTCCTAGTTAATTAATTTTTAGCTAATTCATAGTTAAATTGAAGATATATATATATATATATAAATAAATTATTTCCTAGTTAATTCATAATTAAATTAAAGATATATACAAAAATTACTTCCTAATTAATTCCTTGGTAATTCATAGTAAAATTAACTTTAAATACGTACAATATTAAATTTAACTGAACTTCCTGTTGGCAATACTGCAGTATAAAGGAGGCAATATTAGTTTTCACCACACAAAAAATAGACAATACTCATTAATCCAAACATAAACAATTAATCTCCACATAAACTCAAATTAATTTAATTAATTAATTAGACTTAATTCCTCATTTGATCTACACACTTATCTGCGTACGTTTTGGTTCTTATATATATATCCAGAAGATCTATGCTTTAATCCTTATACAAGCAATTTTTGTTTGATTTTTATTTAGTCTCTATCGTTAGTTGCAATGTAATGCCATTAAATTTTGGGTGATAAGACCATATTGGGTCCAATATCATGCACAATTGGCATGCTGAAGGTGAATTTGACGGTTCAATTACTCACTTAGTTATTAAACTTGTTAAAATTTTACGTTTTAGTTCTTATACTTATAAATTATATATTTTAATCCAATATGAGCAATTTTTTATGGCTTAGTCTCTGCCATCGATTGGTTGCCAAATAATTAACTCCGTAAACTTTAGGTGTTCTAACACTGCCACAAAATCAAAACTATAGACTAAGATCTCAAAACAGGTAAGGAGGCTAAAATCTCAGATCATGAATTAAACGGATTACTCAAAATTACAATTTAACATAACATATATGTATATATAAACTAAATAGATAAAAAAAGTTTGCATTTATGGTTCTAATTTATCATATATATAGTAAGAACGTTCTCATTCAAACACATATATAAGTTTAGTTTAAATTAGATTGGATTAGCTTTCTTGCGATAGAGAAATGCCATAGCAACACCTTTTTTTAATATAGTTTTTTTAACACATTCTTTATCATTAACTAAAATTTATAAAAATAAAATATAACGTACATTTTATGAGTCTCGCTTGATATTTAATACATTCTATTCATGATTTATAATTTTTAACAAATTTAATCCAATAACAATTAGTGTGTCTAAAAGAGAATGTTACTAGCACTTGTTTTGTTACTAAATCTAAAATTTAATCCACCGGATGGATAATATATTTTTGGCCTTTTTAATTTATCTTTTATGAGTTATTCCTTCTAGAAGCATTATTTTTCTATTTATATCCTTAACATCTAATAAACCGCGATTACCTAATTTTATAATTTTTTCATTTTTTAAATAATGGTAGTGGCTGTACTTTTGTTTTTGGTGATACTAATATCACTGTTTTGAGAAAAGGTTCATGAAAAAAGATACCTAAGGTGGGAAAATAAATTAATAAAATATTATTTTTATATAAATTTAAGATTTTCAATTAAATTTTAAAAAAATTCTTCGTTTGTGTAAATTGATCAAAAAATGGCTTATAAAAAGGAATATAAAAAATACATTGCAGAGAAGTTGTCACGGAGGATTTGTTTTCCCTTTCATATACTTTAAAAAAAAAAAAAAAAAAAAAAGAATAGGGGACCGAGGGAGAATGCCATGTTTTGAGAGTAAGGTCACTCGAAAAACATTTTTTTTCCTCAATTATTACTTTGGAATCTAAATTGACTGTTTTAATCTCACTCCTTAAAATTAATTTTTTCATTTTTTATTTTAAATTTGTTCTCATTTGAAACATCCTCTCTATATATAACTTCTTGTGTGTTGACTTGCAAATCATAAGTGTATGATTGGGAGAAGAAAATAAGAATAAGAATAGAGATCAAAATAAGATTTTCTATTACATATATTAAAAATGATTATATTTCTTATACCTATTTATTTGAAATTTTTTAAAAAATAACTAATATATATATATAAAGAAATTTAAAAGGTAAAAAATATAAGTCTAGGAAACATATATAAATGAAATATATGAAAGAGTGAATAAAAATAAATGAAGTAATAAATTATAAGAATTAAGAAAATAAATATTAAAGAAAATGCATATATCAACTCTAAGCTTTATATATATAGATAGATAAATTACATCACAGATTTCATTAATTGAGTGTAAGATCTCAACAGTATATATCACACTTGACAATGACAAAGGTGTTCACTATATATTATAAGAAAAGTAAAATTAACGGGAAAAAAAGAGGCACATAAGAGACAATGACAATGACAGAATATCAAGCTTCAAATTACATAAAAACGAAAAGTGTTAGCTGAGTGGTAATTTTTCTTGGTTTTGTAGCTCTAATTCTTGAGTTGAGAGTATGATGTGAGTAGCCCTTTATGCCCGGGTCCGTCGGGGCTTGGACCGCTGTTGTCAACAACTAGTTTCCGAATGATATTCTTCTGTGCATCGATATCACCCACATTAATATTCGAGCTTCTCACAACTCTGTGTGATGAGTCCAAAATGGATCTCCTAATTGGTTCTTGATCAGCATCTCTATGTAGCACTAGAGTGTTAAGTGGCCGTGCCATCCCATGTTGGATGTTCACCCAAGAAGAGAACGACACAATAATAACAATGAAAGCAAATGATTGGAGTTTTCCAGCCATGATCGACAGGGAGCTAGATCGAGCAAAGGATATATATTGATGCTTGAAGGTGTATATGATTTTGTTAATTTGTTGTGAATAGAGTACCATGGTGCATTTCTTTTTATAGTGTACGTTGTTCGGATGCACTGTTCATGGATAATGTAGTCTCATAATGCCCATAAACTATGAGTGGCTGACACCTTCCACTTCCCTATTAATATTTCTTCTCCAAGTTTTAATTAAACTCCATAAAATATATCAAAGAAGCTGAAAATAGATAAACTCTAATTTGGTCCTCTTAGAATAATTTTTTTTCCATAAACATTAATTGACGAAGAAAATAATTTTTTTTATTTCATTAGTAAAATTAGCTTAAACGATAAACATTTATTGAAGAAAAAAATAAATTAAGTTTATTTGATTAGTAAAAATAGCTTAAACATATTGAATAAGTTAAAAGATTTTTTTTTATAAATTAACTTATAAATAAACTAATTTTAATTTATGAGAGCAATTTAATTTATTGTCTTCTTATTTTGCTCTCCAAATTAGTAACACATACATATAGCGATAGACCACGCGCACACGGATATATATATATATAAAAGCGTACTTAATTTGTTTTCAAAGTTCATGATTGCAG
This sequence comes from Glycine tomentella, assembly GCA_007407185.1. Lineage (NCBI taxonomy): Eukaryota > Viridiplantae > Streptophyta > Magnoliopsida > Fabales > Fabaceae > Glycine > Glycine tomentella. The sequence goes on from PYAF01003201.1 coordinate 328,967, forward strand.
CTTCACTAACAAATGAGACCAGAACAGAGTTTCAAGGCAACCATTACAAAACATATCGTCTTAACTCTTAACCACATTTCGCGTAGTTGAACTTGAACATACAAGTTCATAATCGAAAATTTTTAAGAAATTGTTACTTCTATACTAGCTACCCGAGTATTGTGGAAAGTTGATTATAAAATTATATTTGAGACAAATTCCAATGGGACGACAATGACATTCATATTATTCGTATAGGAGAAACAAAATATTTGTTCAAATTCAAGTTAAATGGATGAACCACGTCCACATTCATGCATGTAAGTCATCATAGGGGAGGAATCATGAATTAGGTCATTTTTCTTTTTGTATTATGATCATAAGCCACCAGTTTTGGTCGATGAGCAGCCTGCATGTATTTTGGTATTTTTTTTTCCAGACACTTTTTGGGTGTAAAACTTTTGTGAAGCCATATATACGTATATTTTCCTGGAAATTAAAAGCTTAATTAATGCTCTATAGCCTCTACCACTCCGGAGACCAGAAGCACACGTTAAAGTTTAGTTTGTTTAAACATTAGCACAATTTTGGACTAATTTCCTACAAAAGGTGTGAAGCCCCCTGTCCCCCCAAAAAACAGTTTTAAAGTTATATAAAATCCAACTATGGTGATCGTATATTTTTCAGAAGCATATTTTTTTTCTTAAAGTTATCAAATTTAAATATTGTATAAACATTGAGAAATTAAACTTCATTCTCAAAAAGATGTGCACTTAATTAGGGGACGATCCCCCACCCCCCAAAAAAAGAAAATCATTTTTTTGTTATATAAATCCAATTTTGGTGATCATATATTTGTCAGAGCTTATTTTTTCTTAAAAGTTGTCAAATTTAAATATTGGGTAAACATTGAGAACTTCATTCTTACAAATAAGTGCACTTAATTTAGGGGAAATTGGCAATGAGAAATTCACTTCATATATGAGATTTAAGCTTTCGGGAAATTGGGTAAGAATAATTATTAAAAAAAAAAACTTGGTAATGGTGCTCCGTTGCTCTTATGTACACTCGTATGCAATAGAGAAATCAAGGTTATGTAGTTTTTACAATGACTAATTAGAAAGTAAATCTAAAATATTCTCATTGACAACCTATTTTCTATTATTTGGAAATTTTGGGATTGATCAAAGAGTCACGACTAAACCATTCTACAAAACGCCATATTTTCACAATAACTAAATAAGATCCAAAAATTATTGTCACTAACAAGTAACAACACATGTTTTAGAAAATGTTTAATTTTAATAAGAATTAAATTTACATAATTCCTTGCATTTCTTATATAAATTGTTTAGCTACTTTCTCAGCGATTGCACCTCTCCATAAGAAATTAAGAACAATTTGACGGGAAATATAGGGGAAAAATATATTGAGAATTCAATGTGTCCTGGAAAATTTGTTTTTAAAATTTCATATTAAACACAAAAGCTTACATTTTTATACTTTATAAGAAAATTTATTGAAACTTTCTAATTTAGTTTATAAGTAAAAATTAACTTAATTTTAACTCGTGCATTAAATAATTTTAACTTTATTTAAGAAAAATCATTTTAGTTTTTTTTTTAATTTCTTCTCCTATATAAATATTTATTCAAAAATTTATCAAACAATTATTCAAAACATCCTTCAATGAATTTTAAATACGAATGAGTGAGTAAAACTAAACTAAACTAAATAAATTTGTCAATTTGGTGATGGCAATTGGTGGAGCACGCACGACACGCCAGCCTTGACATTTTCGTCTTACTTTTAGTTTTGAAGTCTACCTGTGTTCACTGTTCTGGTGGAGCTAGCTAGCATGCATTGACGTTTCGGCGTTTTGGCTTTGAGTAAAACTACAACACGCAAGCTGATGAATTTGAGTTTAATTTCAAGGGAAACAACTTGTTTTACTTCGAAGGAATAGAATAAATTCCATTGCTGAAAGGTGGAGAATCCATTTTATTTTGTCTAATGTCCTTTTATGGAAGTAATTAACCACATAGTTTGTTCTTTTCCCTTCTATATTATACCAATTCCATGCAACTTCACTGCATTTATCCTTTCTAAATTCAGAACCTTACTCAACTTGCCATTTAATTTGTCCCCCATTCTCGGTTTGTACGCAGCTTTGGAGTGCACGTATGAAACAATATCTCCTAATTACCATTAATTAATTTTCGGTTTTACAGAAGACAAAAATATCAACGTGCATCTCATTTTGGAGTGAATCAGAATCAAAAGAAGAAAAGTATATAAGAAAGTAGAAAGAAAAAGTAATAAATATGATAAATAACATAAAAAAAAGGAGAGATGATGAGAAAATAGGATAAAAAAAAATAAAAATTGATAGTTTATTTATAAGAAACTAATGGGGTATACTTGGATTAAGTCGGAATTTCAATCAAATAAAAAATCTTCGATTCGATTTGGTCGAATTTAAGTAAATTTGTTGTCAAATTCAATTCAAATTAATCCAATACGAAATAATTAGGTCAATCTAGTAGTAACATTTATAAATTATTTTTTATTTTATGAAATTTAAATTTCTAAAGCAGATTTTTCTCATATTTTTAATTTGAAAAAATTTATAATATAATTTCATAAAGTATGTAAATTTATTGGATAAACAAATATAACATCAAATCACTACCAATTTTTATTTTGTTGTATAATAATAACAATAATGACAACAACAATAATAACAATAATATAATATAGTTGAGTCATCAACCTGTATATGAATGAGTCTAATTGGATTGTGTTCGATTTGACTCAAATCCTTAAAAAAATATAATCTAAACTGTTTGGGTTGGGTTTGGCACATGGGTTATCCGAACATGTGAGCACCTCTATAAATTGATTTGAAATAAGAGAAAAAAATTATGCACCGATAATATAAAATAATTTTATATTATCGTTCAATTATAAATTATGTATGGTAAATTTGTTGACTTTTATAATAACTATTTTTTTAAAAGTCGTAAATATAGTGATTTTTTATAATGTTAGTGCACAATCATTAAACTCTTCAAATAAAAGATTGATTGTTGGTTAATTCGTGTAAGAGAAATATTAGGAACACATTCTTTTTTATTGGTTGAAATAAAGGTTAAAATTTCTTTAAAATGATAAAATTGTGTGGGTTCTACATAGTATTTAATGTTTCTCTCCTGATTTTATTTAACTAATAAGAGAGTATGTTTAGAGAAGTGTGTTCGTGTAATATTGAAACACATGATTATTAATACTATTATGGCAGGAAGCAAATCCACAAGTGCATGAAGTAATTGTCCCAAAAATGTATCCTACTAGCCCATTTGACAAAAACTTAAGACTAGTCCATTATGTATTTGATCATGGGCACCTGCCCATTAGGTGTGGGGCAGAATGATACTTAATTCGTGTTGTCACATTTTGTTCTATCACCTGTTTGTGGTTATTTTGGAATTCCTTATTTTCCAATTCTCTGTGGAGTTTGCACACCTAACTCCGATATAAATTTTTTCATCTCTTCTTATAACTGTTTTCATTCGTAGGAGAATCGATATACTTGTGATAGAAACTCATACATTAAACAATTGAAACAAGAAATTAATCCTGACATGAGATATAGTATATCATATTATTTGATAAACTTATCAATTTAATAGTTAACTTATAATTATCATAATTATTTATGTCAAATTTAAATTTTATAAAAGTAATCAATAATGAAGATTATTTAATGGTTTTTGTTTTTCATATATTTAAAAGTATATTTCACGTTAATTTGATGCATATAGTAAAAAATTAAATATTTTTAATTTTATGTAAGACTTTGTGACTGTTATTATATAATAAAAAAATTAATCTAATAATAAATACTGTGATGAATCATTTAATAAAAATTATTTAATTTTGCATTAATAATTATAAGGTTCATGCTACTAACAAATATACTAATTATAAGGTAAATGGTAACAAACAAAAACAGGTAGTTTTTACTGGAAATGAAAGTAATTATTGTATTGTACTAAATACTAAAATTACTAAATATTTTTATAATTAGAAGCATTTATAAATTGTATTTAACGATTTTTAATTGGTAACCTTAAGACATTTATTAGTAAGTCTCTAATTACGATGTAAATTGAGACCTCTTTATAGTATTTTTTTTGGTACGAATCACAAATCTTTTATGAAAAGTAATTTTTCTTAAGTTAACAACGTCAACACAGTCAGTTAGTAGATAGCTGGGTCTTAAAGCATGTTTTTTATGGTTGATCATGTGAAAGGAAAAGACTTTCTTAAGAAAGGTAAACCTCATTTTCGTGATAACTAATTAACTATGTCTAGAAATGAATTGAGGGATATCTTTGGTGTATATAAAAAATAAGAAGTAATTTTGTTTACGTAGGATAGAATTATTATGATTGAAAAATATATTTTTTAAATATTTAACGCAATTATATGTTCAAAATTTAAATGCTTTTGGTGGTTGAAACCTTCTTATATAATAAAATTATTAAATAAAACTTTTTGCAGAATAATTTAAAATATATTAGTGCAATTTTTATATTAAATAATGAAAAAGCGGCGAAATCCTGCTAATGTTTTTCTTAAGAATATTTTGCAAAAGGAGAAAAATAAAACAACTTAGTTGTATTTTGTAGTTACATTTCCTTTTACTATTTGTTCCTCACTCCTATCATGATTGGTTATAAATAATTTGCAGTAGTGTTTATACAAAAACTTTGGTGAACAATAGCATATTAGTATTGTTATTGCCAAAGAAGTGAGGCGACTACTAAAATTGCATATAATATTAAACAAATGTTACAGTGCAACATCCACCAGGAACTTAACTTTTCCAAGATCTTCTGAATATCTTTGCTATAGCATTTATCAGAAAACAAACCATCTACAATGGTCAAATCAAACCCATGTTACAATGCAGCCCGCACTATTATTAGCAACAAGTTTAGTGGAACTATTACATGCAGCTAGGTAGATGATTTTTGTCTAATACTCTAATTTCATATGCACTCTGTCATCTCTTAATAACAATACTTTCTGAAACTATCTTACAAGTAAAAAAATGAGAATAACAATAGTAGTCTAATGCAAATAAAATGCAATGAATTGGCATTTTATGGCAGGTTGTTGGAGATTTGCTAGTGTCCTTGACCTGGACTAGGACCAGAGTCTTTCATCCCTCCAAGATTTTGAAGATTTTTAAGTCTGTGCCCAACACCAGGGCTTGGACCAGAGCTCTTCAATGTTCTGAAGACTCCATTCACGTCTCTAATAATACTAATACAATTCTTACTTGGTGAAGAACTAAACAGTGGTCGTGCTTCTGATACAGGAAGCAAAGGGGTAAACAAGGAAGCAAGAAGAACGAGAGTGAGCAAGGAGACAGACTTGAGTCTTGTGTCCATGTTGAATGAAGCTGGTCAAGGTTTATTTTTGGTTCTATGAAACGATACTACTCTCAAAGGGGTATCTTAGTTTTGATTTGTATTGCTGAAGTGGCAAAATGGAAGGTCTTATTTATAGGGAAAGAATGTCTGCTATAAAGGGGGGGACTTCACTATTTAAAACCATGTGACACTGTAGATATAGTGAGGTGCCACCAGATCTAGTTCAATCATACCTCTGCCTAGGAAACCCACAAGGTAGGTTCATTTGAATAATAAAATTGTTGAAAGTGATACTAGTAAAAAATAAAGAAGGTTTGGCGAGTTGAAAATGCTGTCTTTGATCAGAAGTCAAATTAATTTGTAACGTCTCATGCAGCCTGCAGATGGGATTGAAATTCCTACCAGAGAATTCTAATAAAGAGCTCAATTTCTATTTATATAACATAATTTTATTTAATTTGACCTTGGAAGAGTCGAATATTCTAAGTTATTCAAAAAGGGCATGAGATGGCTCTGAACCTAACTTTAGAAAAGGCCGGTACGTGTCCTTAGCGATAAAACTGACCAATTGAATTAACTTTGGACGTCAAGGTTAATGAATAGGATAAGTTTTACAATTAGCTTTTAATCCATTAGTATGATGTGTGTGGAAATAGTTTGATTTAGAGAGTGATAGTTTTTTTTAAAATATATTTTTAATTTTCAATTAAAAAAATTTATAATCTCTCAACTAAAATTTTATCGATCTTAGTCTTGAATTATTTTTTTATTTGATTTTTAATATCTGCCGTCAAGTTATTCCGCTAAATGACGACATGAGACGATTTGGGACAAGATTTTGGAATATGCCAGAAATGTTGAAACACCTCCAAAACAAAGACAAAGCAAGAACGAGAACTCAGACAAAGCAGAACAAAAGCTAAGAACCCGAAATCCAAAAAGAAGAGGACCATTGTAAGTAATAGCTTCATACACATTCATAAAGGCTATTATTATGGAAAAAGTGAACCAGATTTACAATAAGACATGTTAACTCCAGTCACAAACAACATATATAAAAGAAATCAACCCCCCTGCTACATAACCGAGACACCTAATAAAGAAGCATTGTTCAATAAATAAGCCCTTCTGCACCAATTGGTCTTCATTTCCGCTAATTTTTTTCATCTAATAAAGATGCAATGTCTAATAAAATTAATTTGAATGTTATTAGGGAAATCTTGAATTCCAAATTGGAAACAATTGGCAACCTAGTCCATTATAGCAGAGAAAGAGGTTGAAGTTCCAATCAACACAGCCACATTAATTGCCAAAAACATAATTGCATATGCACCACCCCTCCTTTGATTCCGGCTCGCACCAAAACCCTCTTGCACTGGATTCCAAATAGCAGCTCCCTCAAATCAAAACCAACTTGTGCGGATCTGCGAGAGTTTAGATGAAGGGGAGATTCATGGTTCCGGAGAAGGAGAGGTTGTGCGGATAGGCGCGGCGAATGAGTGTCCTGGACGAGGATCTCCATTCCGGTGACGTCGTCGAGGCCGAGGCAGTGGAGCACGGTGACCTTCTGGCCGGTGACGACGGAGATGCAAAGGACGCTGAATCAAAGGAAGAAGAAAGTGAGTGTGGGTTCGTGGTGGTTTTGGAGGCCTGGGTTGAATGGGAAAGAGGGCGTTGGTGTTTTGGGAATGGAGAGAGAGAAGAGAAGGGAGTTATTATCTTTAACGAGGTGTGAAGTGTTGGTTTTTTGTGTGTTCGATATGCCATTTCTGGGGGTTTTAACCGCCACAAATATTTAATACATTTAAATATTTCCATTTAGCAATTTTTTACTGCAAAAAATGCCAGAAATTACAACTGTCACAAAGAGTCTGTCATAATATTATTTAACAGAATAACTTGACAACAGGAACTAAAAATCAAACGGAACAATATTTTGATTAGCAAGATCAGTTAAATTTTAGTTGAGGGAATAAAAATAAAAATAATAAATAATTGAGGAAAAAAATATTTTATACCTTTTTTTAGTTTAATTATTATACATGGTCATTTAGTAATATTTTTTTTTATAAAGTTAACCAATTAGAAATTGTTGTAAATAGGATTTTTAAAGTAATTATAAAAAATTAACATATATTAGATGATAATATAAAAAATAAGTGTATTTAAATTAATTTATATTCTTTTATATAAAAATACTTTCTTTCGATAATAAAACTTACTTTGAAATTAAAATATATAACAAAATTAAAAGAATGATACTTGTGAGAAAGAAAAAAGTTTTAATTCTATAAACAATTTGGGAGTGATGGGGAACTTTATATATATATATTTATATATATATATATATATATATATATATACATATTCATTTTATCACGCAAACGAGTCACTATATTTGAGTTACTAATTTAAGCTTACGGTTTTGATTTTTGAAACCAAGGTTGTGTGAGCACTGAGCACGAAAGACAGTGACAACCACAAAGTTCATGTAAGAGGAAAGGGTCAGCAAAAAATGGTTAGATTCATTTAGTTCATGCAAGTAACCCAATTGACCTCAGACTCAAAGCAAGAAGCCATCGGTGTAGGTGTTCTGTATGCAAGTGATTCACGACAGATCACTGCTTTGAATGATTTAATTTCCAAACCACTCCATATTTATCTTCCTTTTTTTTTTGGTTAGATCATTGCTACTGTTTTCGTGGCAGATCACTCCCAATTAGTTCCCATAAAATATAATGGAGAACAAGACCTCACGTATGTAATAAGACAAATCATTTTCAAATTGGTGTCTGGCAATAAAAAAATATGTATTTACCTTCCAGTCTCAAGTAAAACTCAATTAATTTTATCTTACTTAATAATATCATTTTTAAAATCTCTTCATTTAATTGAATTTTTGTTTTCAATAATATTATTTTATTCTTATTATCAAGTTTAAATGAATTTTAAAAAGTCTACATTTCAAATAAAATTGATACTATTAGATTATTTTAATTAACTTTTTTAATAAACAAATTATTTTTTTCTTCTTATATTTGATACCAAAAAAAATATTTATCAATTATATAATAAATATAAGTTATTTTTTTCTTTTTATATTTGAGATCGGATGAAATATTTATCAATTATGAACACTCCGATGCATGGGGATTTTTTCATGCAAGTCAATATTTTCGGAATTTAATCATTCTACAGCAATCTATTTAGATTTGATAATTTAGTAATTAAGTTCCATCATAAGAAAAATTTAGTGATGATGGGAACTAAAGCTGAGGGAATTGTAAAATGTTGAAATTGGTGAATAGGTGTGAACCGAGGTCCATTTTTCTTCTACACTTAAAGGAAGTGTTCCAACTTCTAAACGAATCATTGTCAATCGAATCTTTTGAAGATACAGACGGTGGAGCATTTTCGTAATGAAACTGGAAACATCACAGATCAACTCACCAAAAATGCATGAGGTGGCGACTTCTTGGTGTTGATGTTCATTACACCTGGTATGGTACTCCTAAAACCCTATAAAGTGGGAAGAGCCACGCCACGCAATCTAAGACAGAATGTCAAGCAAATTTTCGTGAGCAGGAAAAAGAAAAGTAGAAAATCTATCTAGAGTCTAGACATTCATGTATTTGATTTAAAATCAGAAAAATTAGCTCATATTTTCTAGTGAAAAATATACATTTTAATTAAGTATATTATTTAAATTAAATTAAACATATATTTCAATCAAATGTAATAATTTGAAATTAGTTTCATCAAAATTAGTTTTTATAAATTTCTAACCAAGCGAAAGTGATAAATTAAAAACCCTCGATGACCACTTTCATAAGCTAAGTGTTGATAGGGCACGACTGCAGAATAGTTTCTTTCATTAACTGTTGTCAAATAGTCAAAGAGGTTGTGGTACGTAATTTACGACACTCACCAAACAAATTATGATTTTTTTTAATGTTTTAAGAAAAAGAATCTATACTGTTTATAACTTTTCAACAACTATAGTTATTTATTTTATACATATCTCTCAATGTATGATAAAACTGTTCAAAAACTAGACAGATGCCAATATTTGCAGGCCCGGCCCTGAAGATAGTTCAGAGGTGCACTGGACCCATGAATGGGAGGGGCCCAAAAAAAGTTTTAATTTTTGTTATAATAAAAATTAGATATACATTTCAGATTTCATGCTTGTGAAGTGAACCAATCTGATTTCACGCTTTCAGCTTCCCAATCATAATCTCAAATTTCAAGTTAATAAAAGTCACAGTAGTATTTCCTAACATTTTTTTCAATTCGAGTCACAGTAATGATAAAAGTCACGGTATTTTTCCAAGTCCAAATTGTGCATTCAATTTGCTTGCACCAAAGGCCCCAGACATTAAACAACCTCCACCAATTGAGTATTTTATCTAGGAAAAAAAGTACGATAATATTCACTTAGATTTTTTTTCTTTCAAGTCTTTTTGATATTTTTCTCACATTAATATTGTTAATTATGTAACATTTTAATTAAAAAGGGGCCTATAAGAGAAGTAAAACCTTTTTTTTTTCTTTGAGTAATGCTTCTAAATATTTTTCATACACTTATTATTTTAGAAATGCTCGAAGAAACTATTTTTTATGATAATTTATATATCTTGCTTTATAGATGACAAGTAAAGAAGTTTATTTTACGAATAGAGATTATCTTTTGTGGATGATAGAGGATAGGATAGGAGTTAATTGAAAAACAAATTAAGATTTATTAGATTTATGTTATACATTTATTATTTTTTGGTAAAAAAAATATTTATAGTTCAATAACATGTCAATTCTTTTATAGAATAAATGTTTGTATTTAAAAATATTTATATGTAAAGAGTCTTTTATCTTGTTTCATTATGAACCATAAAATATCAAGGACCGGTCCTGAATATTTATTTAGTCACGTCTTTTAACTCCAAATAGCAGTGCTGTCCTGTGAACATTTTCTTTTGTTTGGAAATTGATGTTGGGATTTCCGTGCAGGTATAGTTTTAATTTGGCAATAATGTCTTAGAAAAAGCCTTAAAAGGTGACTTTTTCGTCTTCTTTTTTTAAGTGTGACACATTTGTCTATATCTTCATTATTCTGAGGTATGTATATTTCAGCAAGGGGCAGAGAAATAAGTTTCTGAACATCTTGGGAAACGAGAATTGGAACTCCAATTAAGGGCAATCCTTAAGTAAAGGTTTAGACTATCCTCTGTATAAGGAATCCAAGAAGGGCTAATATGGGAAGTCTCAGTCTTTTTAATTAGTATTACATCCCACATAACCTCATTCTTTAAAATGGTAGATTAACCTGCAAGAACTTAATTAATGAAAAATGTATAAACAAGGACGTATTGGTCTATCACTTGACCACACAAAGTTAACTAGTACTCTTCCATAAACCCTGAATCTCATCTTACGGGTTTTGAAACGTATATTTGTCACTTGGGTGTATAAGTAAATCAACAATAAACAGGATTTAGAGCTGCAAAGTGCAGAATTACCTAACTCTATCTGTACCGACACTCATTACTTGAGATATTTAGATTCTAAATATGGTTCTCCTCAGTGCACTATCCCCAAGCTACTAAACCACAAAATGGAAATTAAGAGTATTGCAATTTACCAATTTTGTTATCTTTCCACGCGAAGTAACTTTTGAAGCTGAACTTTGATTAAAATACCCTTCTACATTCAATCAATTCTTCGATAGTCAATGTCACGATTACCACTCTTACAAACATCAATGTCAGATTTCAGATGAATATCACTAGAACCTAATTTGAACTCAAAGAAATTCTGGTTGATTACTAAATCAGGTAAATGGCCATTCCTTCTTATCAATCCTTCCCAAATTAAGTGACTCTCATTATTTACGACAATCACCACAATCCTAAGTAATTGCTTCCAAGTTTCATCCATCACTAAAGTTTAGAGTAAAGTAAGCCCGTTCTTTGACTTTCAACAGTAAAATCGAAACAGGATATTCTGTCGTAAATGAATTGGATATGAGAGAAAAGTCTGCAAATTAACACTGTATTACTCAAAAACAAACCAAATTGGATCCAACGGGATTAGTTGACCGCGAGAATATATATCTTTAAAAAGAAAAAAGTTGATCCGTCCTACGCATGTGTTCCTCTCTAGAGTGTAGGAACGAAGTGTTAAGTATAAGTGTGAGTTAAAGTCCCACATCGGATAAAAATAGAAAAGTTTAACACCATATAAGTGAGGAGAAGACCCATAAACCTGAGTCTTAAGGTTTTGGATTAAGGTGTGGTGTCTAATTCACTTATATGACGAAGATGAATTATGTCAAATCTTGATACAGATTTACCAAAAGAAAAGCAAAAAATAATAAGAATAATATTAAATTAATATATAAATAAGGTTTTTTCACATAAAAATATTTCGTTGGAATATATGGTGTGCTGAAGTACTTGCACATTTTTTCGTTATGTCTTACTACTTTGATTTAAAGCAATACTTATAAAGACTACCTTAATTTGTTCCTCAAAAGATTTTTAAAATATTAATATGGTCTATGAAATTTTAGACAAGTCAAATTGTCACAAAATGACATTATTTATATTGAATAAACAGCAATGCTAAATTGCCTCAAAAAATAAATTAACTCTAAGTATATGTTGACCGAAAAAATTATTCGGTCAACCATCAAATTGATAATTTATGAAATATTAAATATATATTAACGTCAACAACAAAATCGTTTCTTTTTAAATGGGATTAGCATTTTAGGATTAAATTAATGTTCCAAAAATCTTTGTAGAATCGAGATGGTTTACTCATGAAACCAATTCAAGAAAGAAATTTCAAAGCTAGTCTTGGCCCTTGGGACTTGGGAGTATAGATTTAGAAAGGTAGGGGAAAAAACATATATCAAAACTCTTGTTTATGTAACGTGAGGAAGAAGTAAATGTTACCTTTCGGTTGAAAATGTTACATGACGCACTGGCATTGAAGCCTTGGTTGAACCACACATTCTTAGCTAGCTGGTTAAATTTGATACGCTCTAACAGATTGTCAACCACATCAATTTGATGTTGAGAGCCCTAGATAAAATATGCTCCAAACCCCCACATCTGAAGTAGGCCTAACTGGCCAAACTAAGCTAAAAATCAGAAAATTTCACGTGCATGATATTTAAAAGGCTAAGATAACAGCTTGAGTTCCAATTTGTCCTTTTCAAAGCCAATCATTTTCGTTCCTTTGGCCTTGGAATGCCTTCCTACTTTGATTTTTGGAACATTAACCCCCCCCCAAAATAGAAACTATAAAAAGGTTTCAAACTTTGTATAAACTATCCAAACCCAAGTAATCCATTATCCTTGGACGATCCAAAATAATAAGCAGTAGCCCTCTCTACATCTGATGGATAGAAAAGTGAAGCCTTTCATTGTTAGTGCTCTTCTTCTACTTCTATTCCTTCATCTTCAGTTGCTTTCTGGCATCGAAGCTCGGCCACTCGAGGTTAGGAAGTTAGATAGCACTACCCAGAGAATGTGGGCAATGCTGCATTCAGGGCCAAGCCCTGGTGGGAAAGGCCATAAATCTGAGACTGAGGATGCCCCAATTTCAAGAGAGCTTAAACAATCTGTTCCAAGCCCTGGCGTTGGACACTAATTAGCACTTGATGCTGATCCTTAGTCATTTTGCTTCCATCGCTAAGAGTAATTACCATTAATAGCATGTATGAAAAATATCAAGTAGTTCCCTTCCTATTTCTTAAGATATGATTGATGCTTATACCCGATATGCAAATTAATAGTAGAATGCTATGGTGTTTTGTTTAATTTAATAAAACTCATGTGAATGTTATCAGAATATCAGAGTTGACTGGCTCATTAGAAATTAGAAAAACACATCTTAGACAACGAACCTACACTATATGTCTATATCATAATATCATTAAATATACTATAGCTCCGCACCTGCAAATCTTTAATAAATTAAAACTAAACTGCAAACTTTACATTCACAAATATTTATGCACTAACAATTTTAAGTAGTTCCATCTGATGGTAAAAATATCACATCACCTTTGGTTTTATTTTACATCGCTTCAATTAAAGGTGACACTTGGATTTATGAACATGTTGATACTTGAATAAACTTCCGTATATTAGGTGCATATACTACCGGAGTCATTCTTTTGATTGAGAACAGGGGAGTAGTTGGACACGGGTTGGGATGAATTTATCATATCTTGAGGTAAAAGAAATTTATAAGTTAGTCAAACATAAAAATAAGTTAGTTTATAAATTATTAGTTTTTTTGTTTTCTTTTTTTTTTCTCAGTAATTTATTTCAAATATTTTCTTTACCTTTTTTATAATTATAAACTGTTTTGTTTATTTTATTACTCTCACGTGCGCATAACAATCAACTTGTTAATTATTACCGTAATAAAATTTGTTGTTTTTGTGCTAGCTCTTAACACATTCTTTTACTTGCATCGCAACTTCATATTTTCAAAATTGTATTGTAAGATTATATGAAGTATTGAAGAAAAAATGAAAGCAATGCCAAAATTTAGCATGCATACACAAATTAATATTATTATGATTTATGGTTGCATTTACATTGCGTAATTATATCCACACCAATTCACATGATGAAATAATATTCACTATGCTAGACAAACATCCAGATTACAGATCCAATGATAAACTTACAAATATTGACGGTAACATTATCAACATAAACTTGGAAGAGAGATCGACTGACGTAAAAGAGATCCACAATAATATTGCTAATTTGTTGCAGAAACTAGATAACATTTTTTCATTGTTATTATGAAATTTATAATTCTATTTTGTATAATATCAAACTATTTATTTTAGTTAATTATGATGTTGTTTATTTTTAATTTTAATTATAAAAAATTGTTTTGTTTTTAAAATAATATTATTAAAAAAATAAATGATAAAAATAATTTTAAACAGTATAAGTTTATTTAATTAAATTATATTTTTTTAAAAGGAAAGACTTGATTTAAAACAATACAAGTTTATTAAAAAAATATTTTAAAAAATAAAATAAGTAATTAAATCATTACCATTTCCTAATAATGCTAAATTAAAATATTTTATAGTTTTTAAGATGATAAGTTATTAGAAATAAATTAAAGAAAAATCCTTATTAACTTGACTACAACGGAAAATTGAGATATGTCATATTTTATGGATATGATATGTTGAAATTCAAAATTTAAATTAGAATGAATTAAGAATTTAAGATTACAAAAAATTTAAAATTTAGTTTGCTTACAAAAGAAAAATATTTTAAATTTGATACATTATATCAAGATTTAAAAATCTGGCCCATTTTAGTGAACTAAGACTCTTTATTCTAGAACATCCTCCTTCAGGTTGTAGCCTCTTTTTGCTTCAGGGCCTCTTTGCAGGCCCATCACACTGTAGAATTAGTTCTTAGTTTTCTCGGACTTCTTTAGGCTTATAATAAATTTAATTTAATTTAAATTTCAGAACTAGTATTAAAGGAATTAAAAAATAAAATTGAATGTTTAATAAAATTGAAATGAACACATTATCCAATCTAATTATAATTTGGATCTACCTAAAAAAAGAGTGTATGACATTCTACTCATGTTTTTAGTTCTCTGTTACAAAATTATTATCCAAATATCCTTTAAACTATAATCATTCAGAGATGCAAGTCTTACACATACTTTCCTTCTTATATTAAAATACAATCTCTCAT
>PYAF01003201.1:348462-402200 GCA_007407185.1 Glycine tomentella
CTTAATAAATACTTAATGAGAGTAATGCAAGAGTAAATGAGTAGTCAATTAGAAATATAAAGGATATATTAGATAGTTATCTAATATTTTTTTGAAATTAAACAAATCAATTATATTTTTTTAATGCTTGCGTAAATACCTTAAATGTCATATATTCTTGAGTATTGTAAATTGGAACAATATTAATGATTTTCAATTTTAGATTGATAAAAATAAAGAAATTGTTATACCTTTTATAATTTTTTAACTTTATTTTATCATACTTATAAAAAACATTTATTTTACTAAACTCTATTATTTGACATAATTCTTCCAACTTTCTGAAAAAAATTCAGTTTTTTATACAACATTTTTTAATTATTTTTCTCCATTTAAAAAAATAAAAGGAATTCAATTTTAATTATTTGTCTCTCTAGGTGATGTAATGGATGAAAGCAAACGAACCAAAAAAATTGAGGTGGCGTTTTTAATTTATTCTTTACTTTCTCATTTTAGTTATGGTTTTGCAAATAATTACAATATATATATATATATATATATATATATATATATATATTTCCAAGAACAACGAAACCTTCATATAAGTTTTTTTCATATTTCATTTATTAAACGGAAGCATAAGAAATAAGTGCATCCCGCTCAAAAATATATGATAAAGTTGAATCAAAAGTCAAAGTGATTTTGACATTTACAACCTTATTTTTTAAAATGACATTCACAACCTATTCATTATATTGAAATTTGAAACTAAAAGACAAAAAGAAAGAAAGAAAAACCACTCGGGATACTCTCAAAAACTATTGTTATTAAAATTAGTAGCGAAAACACTGGTACGATATGTGTGTCTCTATTTCTATTCATTAAATTTGATTTATTTTACTGCATTACATTTTTTTTTTTGGGTAACCTCTGTATTACATTAATTTTGATATATAATAAATTTGTGTTATTTTACATTGATGTGTATACTAATTTTAGGTTTAATATTTTTTCCCAAATACATGTTTATTTATATATTATTTTTCTAAGTAATTTTTTTATCACATTAAATATAAAAGTTACCTAATTTTTATCTATAATTTTGTTTACTTTTGTACCTTAAATATAATTTTTTTTAAAAATAAGTCTCAATTTTTATATTTAAAACAATAAAAATATGACAATCTAATGAATACTACGGATTTATGAATTTGGTTGACCTGAGACATTTCAATCGGCATTTTCCCATGCTTGATTAAAGCCATAACTTTTTAAATTTAATTTAATGAAATTCCAATTATATTTATTATATTTGTAAAAAAAAAAAACTTATTATATGACACTTGAATCCACACCTGTATTATTTCCTTTAAACTTGTGAAATTAATTTTATTTTATGGAATACATGAAATAAATAAGAGTTATTAAATTATAATTAAATAAATAAGTGTTATTTTTCAATACGATTTTGTTTGTATTTTTTGAAGAAAAAAAAAGCAATTTTAAACATTTAAAATGGGACTGATCTATCATTTTGATTTTTTTAGGTCGGCTTTAATTTTATTAAAAGTATATATTCATTTAATGCAGTTGAAAGTTGAAACTATATTTATGGTTCACTTTAATTTTGTTTTTTAATTAACTTATTAAATCAACATTAAATAAGAAATTGGTAAATTGTATTTGTGAATAATTTCTTTTAGTGATTAATTTGTGTGAATTGTTTGATACTTAATTTTTTGTGTGTGCTTTATTTAATTACATGACTTCGTAATTTTTTTTATGTATATGCTTATGATGTTGGGCCTAGAATAGGAATATATTAGTATTTAGGGTTATAAAATAATAAAAATAGAATAAGATGCTATAAGGGGTGCGAATAACAATATTAAAAGTGCTGTAAGTAAAACTAGACTACACAATTATCTAATTAGTAATGGTCGTGGCTTAAAAAGAGAAAGAAAAAAAAAAACCCAACGAGGCGGTTTATGTGTCAACGCATCACGTAATAACATATCTTACTTAAGTAATCCCGATGCATCCATGTTACTTGATTAATAAAAAAAGTATGTTAGGTTATAAAATAAAAACAGGTATTCTTATTAAGTAGTGGGACAGTTATTAAAAAAAAATATCAACTAAAAGTTTAAAAACTGATAAAAGATAAAACTATCTAAAAAGTATGAACATCAAAATAAAACATTTTCTTTATTATTAGTGTAAAAAATGGAAGTATTTATTATTAGTATAAATAATAAACGTAAGACCAATCAAACCAGTTGATAAATGCGTAGATATTAAAAAAAAATGAATACATAGAAGGAAAGCAGCGGATCAAAAAGTAGCTTGTGAAGCACACCTGGATGTTACTCCTCAAATAGAATTGTGACCATTAGATGGGAATACTTTGCACACACTTTCATGAATCTATGGTGAAGATGCTGTAGAATAGTACATAACAACGTATCCGATAAAAACTACCTCCATTCACCTACTACCGAAGGGCCCACACTCCATGGTGATTGCTGAATCTGGCTTAGCACCTTTATATATACGCATCTTCCGAAAATAACTTATCAACCAAGGCCACTCCTATTCCTATAACCACACTTTTGTCTTCGTTCCATTGTCGAATTCTCAATTCAATTCTGTTCATCCTTTGCTTCCGAAAGAAAGAGAAAATAAAAAGCAATGGGTAGCCTTGAAGCGGAAAGAACCACAGTAGGATTGGCAGCAAGAGACCCTTCAGGGATTCTCTCCCCATACACCTACAATCTAAGGTCATCTCAATTTCTATCTATTTTAATTTAATAATAGTTTGTGTTTCTGATTTTTTGCTATATACTCTACTATCTTATCTATTTCTGACCTTGTGTAGCATTTATTGTGTGTAAAAAAAATATATAAAACATGCAGAAACACAGGCCCTGATGATGTTTACATAAAAGTTCACTACTGTGGAATTTGCCATTCTGATCTCCACCAGATTAAAAATGATCTTGGCATGTCCAACTATCCCATGGTCCCAGGGTACACTTTCTAGTTAATCATTAGTATTATTCTTTATTAATGTTGTTACCCCTTACCAGTATTGAATATGATGATTGTTTTGTTGTTCCAGACATGAAGTGGTTGGTGAGGTACTGGAGGTGGGGTCAGACGTTAGGAGGTTCAGAGTGGGAGAGTTGGTGGGAGTTGGACTCCTCGTAGGTTGCTGCAAAAACTGCCAGCCATGCCAACAAGACATTGAGAATTACTGCAGCAAGAAGATCTGGTCTTACAATGATGTTTATGTCGATGGAAAACCCACACAGGGTGGCTTTGCTGAAACCATGGTCGTTGAGCAAAGGTAATTTAAAAATCAATCCTTTCTAATTATTACACTTTCCACTGCATGTATAATCATTTTTTTAAGGGTATTTTAATTAATTTGATTGTGTATATTTGGGGTGTCAGGTTTGTGGTGAAAATTCCAGAGGGTTTGGCGCCAGAGCAAGTGGCACCATTACTGTGTGCGGGTGTGACAGTGTACAGTCCACTGGTACACTTTGGGCTAAAAGAGAGTGGGCTGAGAGGTGGAATATTGGGGCTTGGAGGAGTGGGACACATGGGGGTGAAGATAGCAAAGGCACTGGGTCACCATGTGACTGTGATAAGCTCTTCTGACAAGAAGAAACAGGAGGCACTTGAGCACCTTGGAGCTGATCAATATCTTGTTAGCTCTGATGCCACTGCCATGCAGGAAGCTGCTGATTCACTTGACTACATCATTGACACTGTGCCTGTTGGTCACCCTCTTGAGCCTTATCTCTCTTTGCTCAAACTTGATGGAAAGTTGATCTTGATGGGTGTCATCAACACCCCTCTTCAATTTGTTAGCCCCATGGTCATGCTAGGTAATTGTGATACACTCTCTAATTTTTTTTTAGAATTTCAATTAATTGTAATTTTTTTAAAGTAACACTTTCAAAATAAGAGAAAAAAAGATTATACAGGCACACTCATCAAACTCTTAAAATAATTATTACACAAGTTAACAATTTAATTAAATATTTATGATTAATGATAATACAATAGTTTTTGCACTAGAAGTGCATTATTATAATTAAATTTTAATGATGTGTATTTGTGTTGTGAAGGGAGGAAGTCAATCACGGGAAGCTTCGTTGGGAGCATGAAGGAGACAGAGGAGATGTTGGAGTTCTGGAAAGAGAAGGGTCTGAGTTCGATGATTGAAGTGGTAAACATGGATTACATTAACAAAGCCTTTGAAAGGTTGGAGAAGAACGATGTGAGATACAGGTTTGTAGTGGATGTCAAAGGCAGCAAACTTGTTGATCAGTAAAAGAAAGTATACTAGCACCACACGCGCAACATCCATCCATCATGAAGAGTCTGGAAAATTTATTCATTGAACTAAAGCTGTGTTTGTTTATGAAAAAGAGTGCTCTGTTTTCTCTGTTTTGGTTATACGCCGTTCCTTAAAATATTTGATATCAAATTCTCGTGGAAAGCAAAAGATACCAAACTTCCTATTTGATCATAGTTTTGCTATGTAAAAAAAATGTTGTATTGTTCCGCCATTAAAAGAAAGAAAAATGAGGTTGGATATTAATGGGCACAGAGTGGGTTACCAATACCAACTACTACTAGTTTGAGGGGATTACTTCCTTGACCTTTACCTAATCTTTGACAATGACACATTCTCTTCTCTGACTCATATCGTACGCGTTCTCCGCCACACACGTGGATTAACAATTTTTTTCTTTTAGAAACAAAAATTCATTGATAATAAAAGTGATTGCATGAGTACAAAAATATACCCAATGCAAGATTCCAGCACCTTGGTCCTCGGTGGTACATCAAACTATCAAAGCTCTCAGTTTCGGAGAATTATGAGGTATACAGTTAGAAGAATGATACTGATCTTAACTAAGAATATTGAATTCAAGATTTGATTTTTTAAGATTTGATTTTTATTATATACAAAGAATGAATTTTTATGAATTTTTTTAGAAGAATCTTTTAAGATATGTATGTTATTAAAAAAAAGTTTTTTTTTTAAATTTTAAAATAAGATTTACTATTAAAAAAATTAAAAAAAATCTTAAGAGATTTTTAATCTTACATAATATAATATTATGAATTCTACTAAAAAATATCTATCACTAAAAATATTATTAGTTTCCAAATTTCACAGAATACGTGTGGATTAGTGCAAAATGTTGAATAATAAATACTAATTCAAGTAACAACTTATTTGAAAATTAAAAATTAAATAAAAAAAAATGCTGCAAGCTACTGTATGTGGCTACTGCAGGGCAGGGTACTGGGTTTGAGTTTTGACCCTGGTCAGCTCTCGCTACTCAGGCTGCGGTGTTCTACTTTTACCGTTTAATCGATATATATCATGCTTCATGCAAGAGAGGGAGTAGCTATTTATTTCCTAAATCAATTTAATGAAAGCTAATATCTTGAATTTAACCTTAAATCAATTTTATTAGACAAATTACTTTCTAAAATTCTCACATATAGCAGTCATTTTTATTACTTAAAAAATAATATGTGATGAGGTGCTTTTTCTATAAAAAATATTCAGTTGACTATTTAGATGTTTAATTTTATTTCTGATCACATTTTACTTCTGTAATGGGAAGGTAACCATGTTGCATGTTTAATTTTGTTTACAATGTTAAAGTTTTTGAGAAGTGTATTCTAATGTAATAATAAATTAATATTATCTATAAGTAAAAATAAGTATTATAATAATATAGATGCCTTTTATTATAATTATTGCAATTTTAATTTATATATCTTTTTATTACATAAATATATTAGTAAATTTATTTTAAAATATTTATTACAATATTATTATCGTATTATGAAATTGAGAATCTACCAAAATTTAATTACACGAAATCACTTATTTCCTTTGTAAATGCTATCTATATATATATAAATATATATAAAGAAGCACTTCGTTTGATTATTTCTTTGTTTTTTAACGACATTTTCTAATTTTCAATTTTGCATCAGACCACAAGTCCACACAACCTATACTGTAGATTCCACGAAGTTTCTGCCTCTCTGGTTCATATGAATGAACGTGCTGTAAAAGCTGACCTTATGCGTAGCACGCATAGCCAGTAGGGGAAAGTTGGTTGGAAATAATGCCGACTGCGGCAGAAGACGTATCACTCATTCCAATAGTTGTCGAGTTTATTATTTTTAAGAAGTCGCCATATGATATGAATGGACAGTATTGGTCTGAACAATATTCACACGATAAACTGCTAAAAAAATAATTGAATTGCAATTCATATGTCACATTGTAAATGGGAAACGTGGGACTCACTACTCCATATGACATATTTCGAATGTGAAATTGGAGCCAAGTCCATATTTTTAATATAAAAAAAGTTGCTTGACACTGACTTGATAATTTCGATATAATCAAGCACATTTTACGTTGTGTTCAAAATATATTAGAAGATAGAAATAGCACTTTATGATTTGGTATAAGAGACGAGTGAGTTTAGTTTGGATGTGGTGAACTCTATCATGTTAGCTTTTGTCTCCTATTAATAAATGTATCATTTTGCTCTTATGAATTGTTTTCTTTTGATTTTTTAAGAATCACACTTGAGGATACTATAATATTTTAATTATTTCATTCAATTATCTCCACTTCATTTATCACATCGTTAGGCTTCTGATTTAAACATCGACTTAAGTATTAAAGGACTTTTATAAGTACCTCCTACCTTCATCCACGCCATTGAAACCAACTCCTCAGAGACCCAATATTCAGTCGGATAAAATACAAAACGAGCACATATCATACATACAAGAAGCCCCCTCCCCTGGCTTTGATTACCTCCTCCTAGACTCTTAGTGGTAGCTGCCTTGAGTGGCGTCTAATGACACTCGAATAAGCTAAAGATTGACTATGTCAAGTGACGAGGGTAAATGTAGAGGCAATGACCTTTCATTTGGAGAGTAATTATATTTAGCCTCATGAAAGAATATATCGATAGAAATTGTTCTTTGTCGGGAGGAAAGCTACCAGATTGACCAAGAAAAATCATTACAATGAGTATATTCATTTGAACAAATATTCTATCTAATAACTGTAAAAAATACCATGACTACCTGACTCGCTACAGTCCAACTTCGATTGGTAGTAGTAGTAGTATTAGAAGGCCTAAAATGAGGCATTGCTGGGCCATTGCATTCTTCAAACAAACAATCAAACAATTCATTAAAGCCTTCTCATGTTGCAGTTCTCTGAATACTCTATAACCTCAACAAGGACACCGATAGGTCAAAAGTTCTAGCTGGAATGATCATATTTGTCGACTGAAATACATATTCATAAAGTATCTAGAAGGATTGAAGCCACTTAAAATCACTGCAAATCAGAAATTGGGGTCAGATGCAATATTAACCCATCATGGAAAACAGAAATGGTAGACACATTCAATACTTACAAATTGGAGAAAGGACAATTACGATTCCAATTGGGTACAGGAAAAAGGTGGTCCTCTCCAAAAAGGGCAGAACTACAGCCAGACATGTTAATAATCAAATTCATTAATTCAACGGTATTCATAGTTCCCCCAAATTCAAAACAAAATCTTGCAATTTCAGAGTTAAACATACTCGGGAAACAAGTTTGCCAAAAACATTTTAATGTACATTTATTCAGTATGATGACCATCACATCCAACAGACCCACATCAAATGAATTTGTCCTCCACATCATACACAAAAGGGATTTTAGAGTAAAAAACACAGAAAGGGTGGTTTGGACACGTAATGAGACGGTCCTTAGATGCTCCTGTAAGAACAAGAGTTTGTTACCAAGAGCTCGACACAAAGAGAGGTAGAAGTAGACTAACTTATTTGGGGAAAGGAATTGAACAAGACTTAATGGAGTGGGATATGGATTGAAGAAAGGTGTCTTAGAACAGAATGGAGAAAAACTATAAGCTTGGTGAAGGGTTAGACCCATTATTATCTCTATGTTTAAGATGATCTCTTTTTAGTTCTTTTCTTCTTCATTTTTCCCCTCCTTCTTTCACCCTTCTTTCCTTTTATCTTATTTTCTTTTCTTTTATCTTATTTTCCCTTTTTCTTCCCCTTCGTTTTTTTCTTTTTCAACTTCCTCGTACCTATCATTGGGTTCATCTACCACCGATCCCAATTAACTTGGCTTAAAGGTTTTACTGATGTTGATCTAAATGAAGAGAGATTAACTTACACCAATATAAGTTACACTCATTCTTATACAACCAATAACTTTGTATAAAATGTGATTTTCATTGATCCATTTATTGAATCATAACTACTACCTCTCTGATCATTTTTATAAAAACCTTTCAGGAAGTTAGTATTGATCATTTTTACAAGACTCCCTCCAAATTGTTTACTGCATTATTTTATTTTTTAACATAAATTCTCTTTAGTTGACATGCATTAATTAAATAGATAGAATAGATTAAGAAAATGGAATCCCTATGGTTTTAAGGGTAATTATGGAAAAATTATACAAAATGTTGAAAAATTTAATACCATTAACTAAATTAACTAAATGTTTTAATTCTTGTGAAGCAGTTAAAGGATCCTATACATAAAGGACTAGAGGTAGTACATATTACCAAGATTATTCATGTTAAATCTTATAAAAATTGAATAGTAATAAGATAACTAAATGGTTCTTGTTCTTATATTTTTTTAATGTATATATTTTTACATTAATTTTGATGTACACAAACAAGGTATCAAGTAATTTTGAATTAATCTAATGATGAATATTGGGATAACATTATCTAGTAAAAAGCTATTGAACAGTGTTAGAGTGGGTGTAACTTATACTGGTGTAAGTTTATCCATCCTCTATTATAGATAATGAGAGAGAGACAGAGGGACTTACCATCATAACCTAAGAAATTTAGATAATGATAGTATGAAGCGCCAACCATGAACAGCAGATTTGACAGCAATACTGGAATGAAACCATGAGCCACCAATAGAGGAGATAGAAAATAATGGATCACTGCCAAAGAACCAGACATCAGTACCACTCTAATGCAGGATATTGTAGCTTCCTATAGCATAATAGAGTTCATACTAACCAAAGAGTCAGAAATTACCATAGAGCAAAACAAACAATGGGAAGAAAGAGTTGCAGTGCACATCAAATGCATACATCCTTCCATGAAAAACCAAAAAATATATAATCAGCTATTGGAAAATAATCAACAAAATTCTAAGACAAGGGTGCTCAGTTCAATTCCATTCTTATCAATTGCTCAAACATTTTAAAGAAGCATTGCAAAATATTAGGAAATGTTCTCAAAATTGAAGAAGCAAACAACTAAATTACATGTGAAACAAGCAAGAAAGTTCTTGAACTTACCATTCAACACGCTGTTCAACCACATAACTATTTGGGGCCTCTTCTCGAAGATAAGCATTAGTAAGGAAACTGGACATTACAAGGGTAAAAAATATGCATGTGTTGGTATCAATATCAAGTGATTAAAAGAAAAGGACGTAATATTTACTACAAGAAGTAGCCTTACCAACAAAAAGTTGCCAGAAATACACCAGTCAACAAAAAGTGGAAAAGCAACACTGAGAAGATAACAAGAAGTGTATGTGCAGTACTGTGATCATACCTGAAAAAGAATGGGAAAATACAGAAGCACAAAAAATTATTAGAGGCCAAGAAGAAAAAACTATAAACTAAATGTATACAATGAATCATCCAATAACACTGCAACCTTGGTTCATGATTCATGATTTAATAAAATTCATACATACTGATGTCTAATTCAATAGCCTGTTTCTATCTATAAGGGAAGTTTTCAAAAAGGATAATCCTTCATCTAAATAGATGAAATACAAGGATTTACATCAGTGATTAGTTGCATTTGCATATTCATTCTGTTTTACAAAAGTAAAGTGCATTTTAGCTAGTCATCTATGAAGAACCGCCACAATCAAAATGTAAGAAAAACTTACGCCGCACAATAAGCCAAAGTTGCAACTGCCAAAAGGAGACTGCAGATCACAACAAATGCAGGGTCATCACGTGCCCATTGATTCTTGGTTTCTAATATCAAATAAGAAGAAGAAGAAGAAAATCAATTAAACAATTTTTTGAAATCACCAAATGAAATTTCCTAGTTTGATAAATCAAAGACTTAAATTATATAATTAAACCTACAGATTTTTACCGTGAAACATTTGCATCATTATATATCATTAAATTAAGTTGACTTGCAAGCCTAATAATAAGCCAAAGTTCTCATGGCTCATCCTAAAAAGCATCTCACTATAAAGATTTAACCGCCGTGTTTAAAAGGCACCTTTACTTGAGTCTTGAAAGAAAGGTGAACTGTAAAATTATTAAATTTCATCCCATCGCTGGAATACAGACTTACAAATATGCTTAAATGCATGCATAAAATTTAAGAGAGATTTATGAAGTGGGAAGGAACACGATAGTTTGATTAGACCTATATCAATCAATGAACAAGTGTGCTCATAACCTCTTCTGTTTGAGCAGCAACATTGCCAGCCCAAGTAAGTAAAACATTTGAACCAGATGCAGAACTGGGGTGTTTGTTAAGTGCATCTTATTTTGTAGTGTTTCTTTATATGTTATTTATTAATACTTCACATTGGTTTCTGATTCTAAGGTTGTTTGGTTAGGATCAGTGAGTTTTAATACAATTGGAGGAATTTGAATTTTTTTTTTCTTAATCCCTATCATCTATTCTGTTTGTTCTTTCAATGCAGCTTCAATGCACATTCTCTAGGTTTTCTGTTATGTTGTTTAGATATAACCATTAGCGATTTCCCACTATTCTATTATGCTTGCTATACTGAGATGATAAGTAAGCACTTGAGCACTATGTTGCCAGTGTTCTATTCTCCACTGTTATGTTTGAATCTATTATATTTTCCCCATCACAAACTTTGCACTCTTCCCCATCAATATGATAATGTTTTTTTTTATAAAAAAATTGTATTAGGACTAAAGTCAAGTTTATGGACACTGCACAAGTTTTTATAGACTCTTGAATTTGACAACCTATTACTAAAGGCAGTTCCAACCCAGCACTGCATGTAAGATACTCAGATTAATAACAACTAATTATAGTCCCTAGAACATATCACATGCATGCAACTGTCCTAATGTACTATAGATTATTGCAGACAAAGGCTAGCTAAGAACCATAGCCTAGTAAAACAGAAGCTTAATAAACATTGTTAAACCAATCACTGTTCAGAAATGTGTACCAATAAATCAGAAGAACAGAGATATTAATGAGACAGAGACTTACGTTTGTGATATTTAGTATGCTGATAGCTGCATCCGTTGTACGGTTCCATAACAAGAAGACCAAAAATTCCATCAGAGAAAAAGATACTACAAAATTCTAAATACACACAAAACAGAAGAGTTGAGCAGAAACTCAACGAAGAGCTTATGCCAATATGTGCAGTTGTACAATTCAAATGTCCAACAAAAGAGGTCTCACATTGCTACTGCGTTAGATCATGGTAACAAAACGCGATTTTCATTGCTAAGTGCTAACAGGGGAAGGAGAGACACAGAGAAGATTATTTAATTTACATATACTTACACAACTTTCGGTGACGTACATAGATGAAGCATTTGCCAAAAAGTATATTCAATATCCATTTGTTGCCACTACAACGAATAATAAATAAATCAGCGCAGATTGGACATTCACGAGTCATGGACTCTTCAAATCAGAACAATACAATCCAACCTATTCAAATTTTGGGCCGAAACATTCAGGAATTGAGTCAAATCTAACAAATTGGTTCACACGCCGGGTAATTTTAGCAATGGCATTTACGATGTCAGAAAGAAAAGGAGAGATAAAAGCGCGAATTGGATATTAGAGTGGTGTGCGAAGTAAATCTAGGAAATCGTGAAATAAAAGGAAGAGATCGGAAGGAACCTTGATGATTCTGCGGAGGTAGGGAAGCAGCATGGGATTGTTAGGTCGAGAGGAAGAGGAGGAGGAAGAAGAACGTCCTTTGGAAGCTGTGGGTAACATCTTCGCTTCGGTCACTCCTTCTCTTTACCTCTTCTTCTGCAAACGAACCACGATTCTATAATTCTATTACTCTTTCTCTTGCTGTGTGTGATGTCTTGAGTGCGATCTCCTTCTCTTTCTCTCTCTCCGGTAGCTGCCTCCAATTCTCTCTATCTCTCAGATGCCAGATGGCCTGGTCAGGGACTGAAAGGTAAAACGCTACACCAACCACCTGGGCCGATTTCAAACTGGACTCTAATCACCTTCTGCTCCACTCTAATTTACTAGGGGTCCAAGCCTTCACATATCATTGCGTGTTTTTTGTTATAAGATTATTGATTTTATAATAATTATTTTGAAATTCATATTTAGAAACATATTTAATTGGTTGAAAACTATTAGAGCACTAGATCTCAAATTTAGAAGTTTAGATCATTTTCGATAGACCCTATAATATCACAAAGATCTCTCAAGATCTCTCTCTAATTTTTTCTTTAATTAGTATATCTCAAATTAGAATTTTAGACTATTTTTGGTGGATCCTATAATACCATAAAGATTTTTCTCTAATTTTTTCTTTAATGATATATCTCATTTGAGATATTAGGGAAAGAAAAAGATAAAAAAATTATTCTTCTTTTAATAATGTGCAAATCTTGAAGAATCTTCTACAAGAATTCATAATCCATATTGGAGATTTCTTCACCTCCTTTATTGAAAAAGATCTAATAAAAATTAGATCTTAAACTCAAAATCTTGATTAAGATGTAACATTAAAAATGGGCTAATCTCTCAAATTAAATAGTCAAAAAATTAATTCATAAATGTACGATTCACTTACGATATATTTTACGTAAATATAAGAGTTGTATTCATACAAGGTTTTATATCCAACATCTTTTTTGTGTTTATATCTGTTTACCACGTCATTTATTATATCTTGAATTTTCTTCATTTTTCCTTCTTTCTAGATTGTAAAATTTATTATTTGAGTTCTTATACAAATAACATTCTTCTTGATTGTTATCAGAGCAGTGGTTAAATTAAACATTTCAATAAGTTGATCATTAATACAATTTTAGTTTATTTTATTTATTTATTGTTAATTATTAATACAGTTTTAGATTACTTTTTAATCCGCTAATATCATAACTTGAACATTTAATTCCTATAAAGTAAGTAAATGATGAAAAAAAATACGAAAAATGAAAAAGAAAAAGAAAACTAGCTAAATAATTAATTGGTAAAATATATACTATATGAGAAATTTATACTCACGTATTTCAAGGTTTTCTTAAATGATACCTACACGCTTGTTTTAATTTTCAACTAGACACTCATCGTGTATTTAATAAAGTGACGCACACCTTTTTTTTAAGCTATCTGAAGGAGTTGAGTGTTTTTTTTTTAAAAACTACAAACGGTATGAGTGTGATTAGAGGAGGTAGTGAAATTTTCTCAAAAAATACATTTACAAAAGATTTGTCTTAAACACTAAAGTTAAGAGATGAAATTGAAAAAATCCGAGTTATTTAGATAATAAGCTTAATTAAACCTAAAATAAGTATTTTATCAAAGCACCTTATTGTTTATTTTAATTTCCATAAGATTATGCTATATTTGAAAACGTAGTGTTGTTTGGATAAAAGTAGATTGAACTGATTTTCAAATAAATTTCAAAATCATTTTAGTTATAGTTTTAAGTTTTAGAAGTTGCATTGTCCTTTTAGATACCATCGTTCACTTTTCTATACTTTCCACCTAGCCTTCTCAGTTTCCTTTCAATTTTTACTAAATGTGACAAAATGAATCAAGCTTATCGACATGACTTGAACATACCTCGATGAAATTTTAGGTTTGACTTTAAATTCCAACCACAAATTGAATCTAGTTTTTTTCTCTCAAACCAATCATGGTTCACTATGAGATCAACTTGTTAAAATTTGACTTTCCCATGTTTATTTCTTATTTTAGAAGCCTGAAATGAATTTGATCTTTCTTAGTTTAACCCGCTATAATTCAAGACTTGCATAGAACTTGCAAACTACCTCAACATGAACAGGCAGAATGAAATGTTAGTTTGAGCATTAAATTTGATTTTTTTAGCCCGATTCAAGCCTATCCAATCAAATATCATATAAATTAAGATTTAATCGAACTTAGATTTCACTCTAAAAGTTCAAATTTAATTTGGACTTGTTGACTTGAGTCACTATAACCTACAATTGAATTGGTCCAAATTCCTGTGACAAAATGTATGACTTAGATTTTAAATGTTGAACATGAATTAAATTTTGATTTTTTGGCTGGATCCAGCCTTAGCTAGCAAAAGTCTATAAAATTAAGTTTTAGACTATTTTAGAATCCTAAGTTGAATTTATGTTTATTTTTGGGTCCAATCCGTTATAGTTCGTGATCGACCTAACCTGCACCTGCCTTTGGAATGTTGTAAACAATAGTTCGCACATTTCCAATCATTTAAATGGAGAAAGAGAAATTGGTATTCCAACAATTTTCTGCACCCACTTGACTATTTTACCATTGAACATGTTTTTAACATAAGTATTTGATGCAATACCAAATACACATTTTTCCTTTGTTTGATTACATGTCTCTGACGTGAATAACCACATATCTCCAAACGCTTTGTTTTGTACTTTCCACGTTTTTTATTATTAGGATGTGGTTTTATGTACCACCACCATGTGTACAAACACATATTTTGTTAAACTTTAAGGATGCGCTTCTAAAATGTTGTAGCCAAACTTGGCCAGTCTTAATGTAGCCATTGAATTGCATAGGAATGTCATAATGATCAAAATATACCAAATTTAAGATAAATTATCTGGATGTCACAATTTTAAACAATTTAAATATTTGTCAATGTATGTTTTGATAATATTTTTTTTTTTACTGGTTGGTAATATAAAATCATTCATATTTTAAATAGTATATTATTAAAGTAAAATAATATGAAAATGATAATTAATAAAATATAAAATATTGTAGTATAAAAAGATATTGTAATACATTAAATATTATATTATACTTTCATCAAGATTTTTATATTCAACAATTATATTAATAAAATTTAGCATTTGTAAATATTTATTAAAAATGTAAAATTCTCAAATTGACTCAGTCACACTTTTATTGATTATAAAATGTCTAGAAATTTGACTAAGAAAATAATAAAAGAGTTAAAAAAAAACATTTAAATTAATTTTTACGTAATTTGATAAAGAACCAACATTGAAAATAATATTTAGATAATTTAAAAGTTGCATCTTTTTCAATTATTAATACCATATCATATGACAGGCCTTGTTGTTTTTAACAGGAAAAGAAAAAGGGAAATGAATGACACGAAACTGTGAAATGGCCCTAATTCAAGAAGCAGGCATTCGGATTTTGTGTGATTGGGAGAGAAACCGACCCAGTTGTGCTATTGCCGCTGTCCCGTGCAATTCGAAGGGAATGAAGAACAAGGGTCTAGAATTAGGGTCTTAAAACAACTCAACCAACTGTGTGGGTAAAATTAGGGATTGAGGTCTAAAGTGAAAATTAGGGTTTTGGTAAATCCCCAAAATGTCGACGGGCAAACCCAAAGGCGGTGATTTTCAGATGGTCCCGGCGCCGGGAATTTCAAAGCCGCCCCTTCCGCCGCCAGCAGCATCGAATGCGATAGTGGAATATACTCCGGTCTCTCTCAAAGAGGAAGAGGAGGATCTGGAAGTCAAGCTCCGACGGATTATCGACAATGTTCCCGTCCGTGTTAGCAATACTTCCGGTAGTTCCGCCGGTTCAGGCTCTGGCGACTTCCACCAGGTATAACTCTTTTTTTCTTTATTTATTTAAAATAAAAATTATCTATTGTGCTTGAATTAGCTCTGAAATAACGTGCAGGTTTGATAATGCTGTGCAATAACTGTTAGGTAGTTGTAATCAAGAAGAAAAATGATCACCATCGTGTTGGGGAGAGGTTTGGAAAGACACTGTATATTAGTGCAACTGTGGAAGTTCTATGGGTCGAAGGTGCATGCGAGGTGTCTTGTTAGGTTAATAAGTGCCGGGGTGGGGTGAGTAGTGTTCAAAGTGTTTGAAGTAAATTTGCTCTCATGACTAAGGAATCTTAAAGAAAATTGTGCTTTTAAGTTTTTAACCATACACTACTTACCTATTTGGGGATTAAACTTAGGAAAACTACAGTTTATAAAGTGTAATATAAAGGTTCGTGGAGTAGTTGGATGTGAACTGGTTGGCAAAACCATCATGCTCCAATGCTGCAAAGGCTAATTGCTCATTGATGAGTTCTTGATTAACCCACTGTAACTAATAAGTTGATTCTGAAGGTAACAGCCTTTAGCATAAACTTCTCAGAAGTCAGAACATTGGATGATTAACGGTATCGACTTCGGTCATTTTTTTAAGCAGCATTCTTAATCTCATTAGTATTAAGGCATCCTTTCTTGCACTTAAGAGACATTCTTAATCTCAACTGTCCTGAATTATATTATAAGCATTATGGTCTATTCATGGAATATCTTATTATTTGAGTGATTTGTAATAAGTAATAACCTAGATATGCATACTGAAGTAATGGTCCAGTTTTAATTAGCTTCTAGCTCGTGGGAGCTTTTCAATTGTAAAATCATGCTGTTTAGGTTTTTCTTAGACAAATATGCCTCTGTTATGTTTACAAGCGCATTATGGAAGAGTGAGATGAGGAAGCTTCTAAAAGAGTTGTGCATAAATTGATTTTAACTTATGCGAGGAGGTTGATTCATTTTATTGCCTTCTCCCTTCTTAAGAAGTTTATTTAAATTGGCATGATATCTGAGTTATTTGCTTCTTTATTTTATGCGTCAATAGTTGGTAGGGTGATGGATATTGTTCTGAGTGTTTTTCTTATATGCTTCAAATTCTGGTTCCAACAGTATCGGCAAATGAGACGCAAGGAACAAGATCGTCTTGCCAGGATGGAAGTCGACTACCAGAAAAGGAAAGAGCTGGCAGAATTTAATTTGAGAAGAGAGGAAAGACTAAAAGCAGCTGAGGAACGGACAACAAAGAAGCGAGCAAAACGGCAAAAGAAGAAGCAAAGGAAAAAGGAGAAAAAGACCAAATTAAATGCTGGAGAACAGCAGCAAGAGAAAGAAGATTCCTCAGGTGATGGAGACTCTGATAACGATGAGGAGGCAGCACCTTGAAACCAGCTTTGGTTGTGCCCAAACTTTTAAAATTTGATTCAAGTAGGTGGGCATATCTGGCTTAGATAAGACACGGGCATTACTCTGGGTTTCCATTAAATTTGTTTACCATATGTGATTTCTGAGGTACTGTGTTCGAAAGGGATGCTATATATTGTTTGAAGCAAAAAAATTGATGAATTAGAGAACAAATCGTACAAGCCTTTTATTTAAAAGAATCTGTCTTGCAACTCATTGTGTGATAACAAACGAAATGTCACACAAATCAACTTAGCCAGATCGGAAGAGTAAAATATACCGATTAATTCGTTCTTGAAGTATCAATGTAGGTTTAGCATTTTTTTTAAATTAATTTTGCTACAAGAATTAATTTTACAAAAAATGAAAATCTTTAACTTCCTTCTTGACAAAAATTAATTATAAGTGTAAAATTTATTGATCATATTTGAATTTATATTTTAAAAGTGATTTTATTTTGCCATTTAAATTGAGGAAAAAATTAGAATTTATTCAATTGTTAGGATCTCTTTGTCTTGGTAGTTGGTATCTTAACGCCTACTAGGGTAAAATACGAAATTCTGGAGATTCTTTTAAAACTTAACATCTTGTGTAATATTTTTAACAGTATTTTAATAAACCATTTTTTTGTTCTTTTTCATTATTTCTCCTACTTAATTCTCTAGTCTATGTTTGATAGGGAGGGAGTGATGAAAAGAAATGAAATAAAAGCGAAAAGATAGTTTTGAAAATCAAATTGGTTATTGACCCGATTAACATAATGTATTATTGAATTAATATTTGAACCAAAGAGTCATTAATCGAATTGCATAATTCGATCTTTATTAAAATAATTAAAAATTCATGCTCTTCCATAAATATATATATATATATATAATATTATGATAAACTTATAATATATATTTATGTTTGATGCAGTTAATTATTGGTTGAATCATATAAATTAGTATAACTAGTTAGAATTCATGATAAATATGATTTATTATACATAACAATTTGTTTGTGATTATATGACATTTATTTGTGGTTTATAACTCATAAATAATCATCAAATGAGTTTTACATTGCAAGTGTACTTAAATTAAATTCCATTTTAAATGCTAATGGTTATAATTAAATTTATATTCTCTCACTGATATAGTCACCTTTCATCTATAATCTATAATTATTAATAATGAAAATTACTCCTCTATAACTATTAATAATGAAAATTATCTCTCTATAACTATTAATTTTGTCTCTCTATAACTATTAATAATGAAAATTATCTCATTTAGTAGTGTATATAATTCAAATTTCTTATTTACCCTTCATTTATATAAGAATTATTATTTGTGGTTAGATTATAATGGGGTTAGTTACGTTTCAATAGAGGAGCATAGGTGTAGTGGTGTAGTTTCTAACTCTGCACGGCCTGTTCTGTCAGATCGAGGTTATTCTCTTCCTTTGCTTCGATCTTAACGAGTTTCTAAGTCTGCTTTTATTTTCGCACCATCTCTTCCTTTTCTTCACTCGCTTTCTGTGTTAGAACTTCATTTGTTGTGCTGCAGTTACCGTTTTCTGCTTCAGGCTTGCGTGATCGTGATGTGCTCTTCAAGGTTCACTTATGTCGGTTAAGTATTTCATGAATCTGAACCTCTTGCATCCTATTGCTATCCCACCTATTTATTTTTGTATCTTTCTTTGATCATGAAAGAGTCAATATCCAAGAAACATGTTAATAAGCCCGTAAAATGGGATATTGTAATTCACAATTTGCTTGATAACTCTTAACTTTAACAGATGATTTTCTAATCAAACTATATATTCCTATACAATTGTATGCAAATTTTACAGAATAAAAGCTACATCTAGGATATTTAATCAGACCCATATTAACTTTATCTATTAACAAAAATTGTACTTAAAATAATATCAAAATCAAAATATGTTACTAGCATGACAAAAGAGACATAGCCGGGCAGCACCTCGAATTGCAAAGAAAGAGTGATGACCAATGAAAATATAATCCAAGTGAACTCCCCTGCCACTTTTTGTAATCGACTAAAGCCCCAAAATCATTTTGTAATCACACGCCAAGGGAAGTAATTTGCTGTTTTTTTGACATCCGATTCCTAAAAGTCAAAAATGTAGATCATGCATGCATGAACCTTTGCACTTCAATGTACAACAAACATGTTCTATAAAGAAACTCTATGCTGCCAACAACATTTCCACCATCATCACAAAAAATAGCAACACTACTTCTGTCTTGATCTAATTCAGCCTGAATTTATGCAAGTTCTTAACTTCAGAATTCCCATATCTTGAAGTAGCAAAGCCATATGATGCCACAGTTCCCACAAGAACCGCAACAAAGAGCTGAATGTTAGCAAACAATTCGCTCCAAACCTTGCTATCAATAGAATCACACGTGACACTGTTTTCCCTAAGCTTACTACCGCTTGGCATCACAGGGCCGTAGAGAACAAAGGCAGTCTGATAGAACCATAAGCCTTGCAGTGCTATAGCAATGCCATTGCATAAATCCACTGGAATAGGATGCAAGTATAGTACAGGTATGTTTCTCCTCTTTCTTCCTTCTTCCATTTATTTTAACATTTTCTTTTAAATGAATTAATTTTCTTGATTTCTCTTATGTTTTTGCAGAGGAAGAAAATTCGGTAGCTGCTCCAAATTTTGAGGTTAGTTATTTTCAATTTTTAATCCTCAAAGTTGAGAAAATACCAATTACCTAATAATGCCAGCATGAAAATTAACTAAGAAAGTTAAATGCATTCTTATGGTTTGTTTTTAATCATGTGCCTACTATTGAAAGAAATGTTTTTATCACTCTACTTTGTGTCTTGCATTTTAATTTAGAGAAAGAAAGAAAAGGTTAACAATTTTTATATTTTAAAAATAAATACTCTAAAATCTATAACTATTATCTTCTATAATTATAAATCTTTTATAGCTATTAATAATGAGAATTGACCTATATGATGTACACAATTTGAATTATTTATTTATCCTTTTTATATATATATATATATATAATTTATAACAATATATAAAGGAAATATCTCCTTTTATTGTACACATTTTCCTTAGATTTTTTGTCCCTAAATTAATCAAAAAATTACTACCTATTATCCTTAACTTGCAACTATAATGTAAAACACATAAAATTAAAAGTGAACATGATAAAATGGACAGTTTTTGTCTCAACTTCAACTTAACTTCAACTTCTTAGTAACCACCTATTTTCCCCTCTTCTCTTCCCAACATCGATATCTTTATACGCTTTAACCATGTTGTAACTGCACGGTTGTTGTTTCATTTTTTATTCATCATTTATGAATATTTTTCCATTTTCTATTTTGTTCGTTCTCTCTCTTCCTTTCTCTAATCCATTTATGAATTAGTTTAATTGAACTTGCGTTTTGTCTTTCCTTAAAGTGCTTCTCATTGTGTTGTAATAATGTAACATTTTTTTCATGTTGAGAGCGCGCAAGTTGAAAGTTGACTGCAACTATGGTGAACAACAACAACAAATAAGGTCTCAATGCAAGAGGTGGATTCAACGGAGGAGGAGCATATCACAAAAACCAAATCTCGCTGCGTTCTATTGTTAGTGTCGTCGCAGATGGAGTCAGAGCTCGAAGGTTTCTTCGCCATTGCGGAGAAAGACATTCAAAAACACTTCGGAGAAAGATTTTTTAAATGTGAAATTAAAACTAGATAAAAATTATGGTATATATATATATATATATATATATATATATATATATATATATATATATATTGAAGTGTTTCAAAGTTTGCATATTATATTTATTTTTGTTCATTAATCTGCAGGCATAATTATGGTTTTGTCTAAAAATTTAATAAATAATAATATTTTATTTAAAATCAAAATAAAATAATTTTTTCAAATGCGCAGTAAAAATACATGATACACCCTTTTAATATTTTTTTTTTATTTTTTACAATAAATCTTGTAAAATAGATATCAATTTAATAAATAAATAATTTTTCTTTAATAGACTCCCCAAAGTTCTTAAAACTAAATCCACTTATAATTTACACTTTGCACTTTTAATTGTAACGTCTCACCCTAAAAAATAAGAAATGTGTATGGATAGCATGTATTTAAAAAATACACTAAAATTGTGATAATGAAATAAAAAAATAGACACAGAAATTTGCTAACTTAATTGGCATCTTACCCACCAAGAAGTAAAAATAGAAAGAAAAAATATTAGACTACATTTTCTTTAGTTATTACTACAGACAATTACTTCTTTTGATGTACACATTTTTTATTTTTAAATTCTTATTTAATATATATATATATAATTATTTTTATTTTCCTTATAAACCTTTGAGATATAACTACTGTCACCATCCCTTTTAAAAAACTCCTATCACTACTTTCTTTTAACTATTTTTTCTTTTATCTTTTTAAAAAATGTGTTTTTCAATTAGTGATGATAAAATAAATAAATAATGGTATATCTTCCATTTGTTGGGCCGGCCCAGCCCATGAATGGGGGAGGTTAGAACTTGGAACGAATGCCGTTTTGGCGTTTTCCTCTTTCCTCTTGTGCGAGTGCAGTAGATGAGCAAAAACGAAAGAAATAGCCACCGTAACCGTAATCGCACTGTTACTAATATCTCTATAGTTTGTTACTGACGCTGCACTCACTGCTAAACTAAACTTCCTCAATCACCATGGGAGATTCTAAGCGGATTTCGGTTCACCGTGTTCTCGGCGAAGGCTTAGG
This sequence comes from Glycine tomentella, assembly GCA_007407185.1. Taxonomy (NCBI): domain Eukaryota; kingdom Viridiplantae; phylum Streptophyta; class Magnoliopsida; order Fabales; family Fabaceae; genus Glycine; species Glycine tomentella. Next base: position 370,522 of record PYAF01003201.1, read on the forward strand.
TTCTCTTTCTCTCTCTCTGATTTCGGATCCTTTACTGATAGCTAGAATTTGATTGTGTAATCTGATAGTAAAGAAAATAAGAGTTGATTAATTTTGCATTTGATCTGATGATGTGTGATAGTTGCTGATGTGGTGTTGTGGAAGAATTGGCGTGGATCGGTTGCGGTGCTCGTATCTGCCACCGCATTGTGGTACCTCTTCGAGCGTGCCGGTTACAATTTCTTGTCCTTCGTCGCCAATGTCGTGTTGCTTCTTGTCGTTATTCTCTTTTTCTGGGCCAAAGCTGCTAACCTTCTCAATAGGTTTTCCACTTCCTCCAAATCATCTTCCATTTCCTAGATTAACGTCTCCGCTAGATTCGTATACTTAATTTATTAATATTCAAAGTTTTGAACTGTTCGTGACTGAATTGAACATTAATGCGTTTTGAGGAAAAATAAATTATTGCATATAGATAGATATTCTCTGTTGAATGTTATAAAAATTTATGCTCATGAAATTTGAATTAACGGTGGGGAATATGCTCCGAGTCCTGCTAAAGTTTAGAGAGGTGTTTTAGTGTAGTGTTGAATATGCTTTCTTTACTCGAAGTCGAAATTTATTTTGTTTAATGATGCAGACCTCTTCCTCCTCTCCCCGATCTGGAGATCTCGGAGGAAACTATTGCCAGGGTTGCTGATGCACTGCAAATTTGGTTTAATCGAGCCTTGTCCGTTGCACATGACATAGCGATTGAGAGGAATTTGCTGCTTTGCGTCCAGGTATGGGGTTTGTATTTTCTTCTTGTCCTGGTTTTATGCTGAGTTTGATGAATTTAAACACTTTGGGTACAGAATTTTATGTTGACAGTTATTTATATGAACTTGGTGAATCAGGTTGTTGGTGTATTGTGGGTAATATCTTACATTGGTAGTTTGTTCAACTTTTTGACTTTGATCTATATCGGTAAGTTCTATGCTGCTGTAGGTTTTACACGTTTGGTCGTTGTTGGCATTCCTTTGCTTTAATATTTCAATAACTTTCTGGACAGGTGTTCTTCTTAGCTTGTCTCTTCCTGTGTTGTATGACAAGTACCAGGACCAAGTTGATGACAGGCTAGGTGTGATACATGGGGTTATTCAGACACAGTATAAAAAAATTCACAGTATTGTTTTAAGCAAGATTCCAAAACTCTCAAACAAAGAAAAGAAGGTGCAGTAGGAAAATGGTAAGAGCATTCTAATCTTTTATGTGTATTTGATGCAAATAGTTACTCAAAAGCATATGTTTGTAGGCAATTTGTCTATTGAATGATCAAATGTCCATGACTCTACTGTTAATAGCAATGTAACTTATTTTAGTTCTGCCTGTGGAAGAGAGTTTCATACTGCGTACCTGTTTGTGTCTCAATAGCTGTCTTTGGAAAAACTTTTGGTATGGCAGCTCTCTACTTAAGACAGAAAAGTTTTTTGTATGACATTCTCTAGACAGAAAGCTTTTTTGTGCTCCCCCCCCCCCAAAAAAAAAAAAACAAATAAATAAACCAATAAAATACCACTTCCCTCTATTTTAACACTTCTATTTGCTTGTAACGTGTGGTGGTCTCTCATGTTAGCTTTTTGTGAGTTTCCATGTCAATTATAGTGTCATTATAGAAGTTATATGCAGGGAAGCTGAAATAACTAGTTATTAGTGATAGTGGAACGGTATAAAAAGCCTGCAGAAAGGGTATATTTTATGGGATAAATGGGGTTGTAATGCATCAAAATGTGTAATTTGGTATTTTCTGGTAGTTATATCATAATTGTGCAAATTCCATTTACCGGTAATACCAAATCCGTTGGATGTTTTCATATGGAGACACTTTTTTGTATAACTTTTTCAACTAATAATTTTAATAGTTTTATTTGAGTTTTATGAGCAATATAAATTATATCTTCATTCTGTAAAAAACCTTTGAATTATCACTTGAAATTTTTGGTTAATTTCTTCCGTTTGAAATTTAGGGTGCAAATGGATAAATGAAGTCTAGTTAGGAGTGTACGATGAAGTGCATGAGGTTTGGAATTTCTTTTTGCTGGGATTCTATCGCTCTGTTGATTGATGGTATGCTTATTCTTCAGAATCAGGATTGACCAATAGCTTTGACCTAGGTGCTTATTCTCTTATGATTTTCTATGTACCCCTTGGAAACATGATCTTTTATCAATGGGTATATTACCCTAGTTAAATTTCACCTGGATAAGATAGATTATCAGAGAGGGGAAACATAGAAAAGAATAGACATGAAGAACTTGAATGTCAGTTTGTTTTTTTTTTAGGATGGTAACATGACATGATGGTTTTGGCCACGAAAATGATTTTGGTTGGGTTGGTTATATGATGTATTGATGAAGTGTTTACTTACCACTACAAGTACTATGATAATCTTTTCTTAAGTAGGAATACAGCACTGGAAATAATAATAATTATTATTATAATGGTAACAAATGTCTTGCCATTGCGTCCCCTTATTCCTAGCCTGAGGTTGGCGTGTGCTTGCTGTTAATGTGATTGCTAATTTTATTTCGTTTATTGACGACATTTGAGTTGGCTGCACGCCTACATTACCAATTTTGAAGTGTGGCTCTTCTTTTCATGTTGCTGTTGTTCTAATGGCTCAAACTAAGGAATATACATTGAGTAATTCACAAGTTTTTCGTAAGGATCGCACTTGTTCTGTAATTAGATTTTGGAAACTGGCCTAGTTTTGTTGGATTTAGTTGACATCTTCCAAATTAATGCTTTGGCTCAATGCAAAAATAAAATAAAAATTCATTATGTTTTCTCCCTTGTTATGCATGTAACTACTTAATAATTTTGTACAGCTTAAATTGATAAAGGGTATAATTAAATCTCCTACGTACTTACTTATGTAAACAATTCCGTAGATATCTAGATTCGGCCTATTTCATCTAATGTTTCTAGACCCAAACAGATAACGATGCCGTCTTACCCAGATATGATATACGAATTGAATGAACAAACCATTTACCAGCCAATTAGCCACATGTTTACCTATGGTAAACATAAACTCCTAGGACATCTTTTAATCTAACACATTTAATCACGTAGATGAATTAATGCAATTAACCTCTTAGGCAACTTAAGTACTTAACTGATTGTATTCGGTATCACATTATTTGGGAGCTACGAAACGCCTTTAGGCACAACTTAGAATCCCCCTTAACTCGATTAACATTTTATTGCCTATGTTGAATGCAATTCTATCAATTAAGATTTTGACATGGTTTAAAAATTGAAAGTGTGGAGTGCTTGGAATTCACCGTTACAAAATGTAGGCATTAGACGCATATTGTGTATTTTTTTTTTTTACTTAGAAGGGAATATATATGAGCTAATCCTGAACTAGTGATGGTCCAACATCGATAGCTGTTAAATTAAACGTGACGTCTAAAAACCGTTAAACAAATATTAAAATAATTCACTGACGTATTAAAATTGGTGCAGTTGTCCAAAATTCCAAATAGCTTAGGGGAAGACATTCCCGACGGCTGACGTTAACCGAGAGAGATCAAAGAATATGCTCCTCCTCTATGGAGAGAGGATCAAGGAAATATAATTTTAACACAAATTTGCACAAAAGTACACGGAGGAAAAGTAACATATAACAAAATTATGTTGATTCAAAATTCCTCAACCTGCAGGCTAGAGTGATTTTTTAAGATAAGGTCATGACTCATGCGAGGTGGTTAATGTCTCAATAACATTTTTTATTATCAAAATCGCACTCAAACCTCTTTCATTTAGACCAACTCGCGATAATAATAATAAAAAAAATGCCTACGCAATATAGAAGCAGGAATTAATATGTTGTAATCACACCTTACAAAAAGAAGTAAAAGTTGCATTCCTTTATGAAATATGATTTTGAAGAATAAAATTTCAACTGAAGGGTATCCTTAGTGGTCTCATCTTCCCACTGCAACCGAAGCTTGCTCCTCTATCCATGTGCATTATATTATAAAATTTCATCGAACGCTTGGCAGAATTAACTTTTACTGTTTCGTTGGCAGATAACAATAATATAACATGTGGACAAGCATTTAACAATTTTTGACTAAGAAATACCCAAGAAATTCTTGTTTACCTGTATTGGATGGATTAGAATATTCCATGTTAACCAATGCACTAATTCCATGTATAAGCATCAAAATTTTATTGTTTGACAGGTCTAATACTCTAACTGCATGTGCAGTCAGAGGCATATATATGTTGAATATCCATGTATAATCGATATTTAATTGTGATCGATCAACTAGTAAATTATAATATTCTGGTCAATTCACTACAGACTACAGTACATTTTTTGATTCGGACATTACGTGATCAATCCTAAGCGCCTTGTGGTGGTATTAGATTTGCCTAAGAGCATTTTCTAACAAGACAGGAAGAACAACAGGAATAGAAATAGAATACATACTGTTATCCCTCGCATTACGAAAAAAGACGGATAAACCTATGCATATTGCGTGTTAGAACATGAAGAATATCCAAAATTCCACATTCACTCTGCTCGAATATTCTAAATCCCAAACTCAATAAAAACAGGCATTTCATTCCTTTCAATCGTCTCTACCCCACCTACTCGATCACTAACAATCAACAAACATCATTCTGCTTAGTGGATAACAGATTATTAGCATTAACATGAAGTTTGACAAGATCCTGAAGAGGCTGATCGAGCAGACACTGCCCGATTGGCGTGACAAATTCTTGTGCTACAAAATCTTGAAGAAACAGTTGAAAGTTATGTGTCCCGAAGATGGCCAAGCTCCACCCCAGTTGGATGGCAAAGAGTTGAACCACTTCCTTAACCTCTTGCAGCTCGAGATTGATAAGTTCAACAATTTCTTTGTTGACAAGGAAGAAGAATATGTCATCAAATTGAAGGTTGGTAACTATCCACACACTCATTTCTTTCAATTTTTCCTTCCATCTTTTCTTGTTTTGGTCTTCTATGTCAGCATTGTTTGGATAAACTTCTCAAAAAGCGAAAAGAAAATAATAACATAAAACGAATTTAACTTCTCTTATATAAAAATTAGTTTATGCCTAAGTTAAAATAAACCTTTGGAGAAGCTAAAATTGGAGAACTTCTATAAATTAACTTTTTTACAAGCTAATTTAACTTATAAGTTTAATTCATTATACCTTCTTGTTTTCTTTAACTATTTGTACTTGTTAAAAAATTCATTCAAATAGGACCCTAAATATATAATCCGTGGTTTGTGTTGCAGGAGTTGCAAGACAGAGTTGTCGAAGCCGTGGATTCAAATGTAGACTTAATGTCATTAGGGAGGGAAATAGCAGATTGTCATGGGGAGATGATTTTGTTAGAGAACTACAGTGCTCTCAACTACACAGGCATGTTATGTTCTAAGAGCTCATGCATGAATGCTACTATTGACTTAGTGTTTTTTCTGCCTTTTAATAATTTTGAAGAGAAGTTTATTGGATGAGTTTAATAGGCATATACTTTCAGTGTAAGAGTTTTTACACTATTGTCTATCCCTAATCAGAAAAGGTAAGACTTTTTTAAGTAGCTTTTATAAAAATAAACAAACTTACTATATATAACGACTTGTGATAACTAATCAGAAGGGGATTGATGATGAATGCTTAAGTGCAGGTTTAGTGAAGATAATAAAGAAACACGATAAGAAAACTGGTGCTCTACTTCGCTCACCTTTTATCCAATCTGTGGTGAACCAGCCCTTCTACGAAATTGATGTGCTTGACAAGCTTGTAAAGCAGTGTGAGGTGATACTAAGCATTCTTTTCACCAGTGGTCCGAGCTCATCGATAAGCCAGGATTTTATGCAAAATGGTTTTGGCTCCATGAGTGGTTATGTTTATAAAGAGACTGTGATGCAGGTTCCTGAAGAACTTTCTGACATAAAAAATATGGAAAACATGTATCTCCAACTAACTCTATCAGCACTTCATACCTTGGAACAAATCAGGGGTAGAAGCTCAACTGTAAGCATGTTCCCATCTTCTCCCAACAACTAGGCTTTGCAATTGCAATAGAATTGAAAGAAGAAAAATTGCAAGAGAGAAAGCAACCTAGTAGATACTGAGAATAACATGGATCTTCTCGTGTTTTTACATGGCTGATATTATAGAGACTAATGCAGCCATCCAATTAGTTACTCGGAATATATCATACATGATGGGTGTTGACTCTCAGTCTCATGTTTCCTTGTTTCCCTTTTCCGTGTTGAGGTCCTACTAAATAAATTTGAGTGGAGAAACTCGTTTTACTTGTACATTATATATGTTCAGGACTACCTATTAACTTCTTATTTCTCCGTAGGTGGGTTGGCTTGAATTTTGGCCCTTATCTGTTTTGCAATGTACAAAATAATTTCTTCAGGCTTTGAGGTGTTATGAACTGCTCAATTATTTTGGTGCAACTTTAGCCCTCAAGATGGTAGCCGCTATGAATATGTTAACAATCTATCTCACTTTAGAAAGAGGTTGGAAAGGAAACGAATGAATAGCAGTTACACGTTTGGCTTCTGTTTCTTTTAACCGTACAGTATTTTTGGGTATTCCGGTATCTATTGTCTACCGTTGCCCATTGGTATTTACTAGACTTAATTTTATTTTTTATTTTCAATCTTTTTAATTTTTGACAAATCTTTTCCCAATAAATTAATTTGATATATATTACTCTCAATTTCTAAGAAATTTATACATTTTATCCTCCTTCATTATATTACTAACATACTTGTACTTTTTATTTTTCACAAATTTTGTATCTAATTTTTTTATTTTTAACAAATTTTATCTTTAACTTTTATACTTATTAATGAATAAATAATAAAAGATAAAATTTACAATTTTTTAAAAAATTAGAAATAAAATACACCAAATTAAGTTGTTTGTTCAAAGTAACATTTGTGACTGCTAAGCTTAAACATTTGTGGGTTCTACTAAACCGGGTGATTTTTATTATTGGCCTATTTGCTTACAAGCCATAAGTATTTTTGAGAGTTTTTCTATTAAAAATAGAGTTTTTTTTTAATAGAAAAACTCTTATACGCATTTCTAACCTTATATCCAAACAGTTCAAAATGTTTTTGGTGTTTAAATGCCACAAAAGGATCGTGTAATTTACCTATAATGAAATGAGACTTTAGAGTAAACGAGCCCATATAATACAAGTTGACTAGATTGACATGTTAAATTAATTAGACTTGAGTCATAATTTTCCATATTAATAAAAAGGTTAAATGTGACTTTTTTTTCAATTATATTTTAGTATTATTTTACTTTAATAGATTAAGTTTTAAAAAAATTTATTTTAATTTTTTATATTTTAAAAGTTTTATTGAAATACATCAAGCTTTTAAAGTTTTATTTTGATTCTTTATATTTTTAAAAATTTTATTTTGATCCTTTATATTTTTAAAAATTTTAATTTAATCATTTCTTCTAATTTTGACTAACAAATAATAGTATGTCATTAATTTTAAATTTTGAAATAATTAATTTTCAATAATAACGACTAAAAATCGTCAATGTCTTCTTAAAATGCATTCAATTGTCTATTTTTATAACCTTGTCATCTTCTTTTGCAAACTCCATAGTCACTACAACATAAACAATGCAACAACCTTTCATTCAACTCTACAACCTTTGTAACATTACAACCATTATCAACAATAAAATTAAATGTGCAACATCTATCCACCAAACAACATCATCCCACCACCCTATGGCTACACCACAACCCAACACCATAGATTAGAAACGTTGGATCCCAAAAGTGATGAGAAGTTTCAAATTTGCGATTATAATTTTGGATCTTGCTTTGATTTTTAGCCTCCACTATTTTAAATTAATTACTTAAAAATTAACAAAATATCAACATTTGCTAATAAAAATCAGAAGAAGGGTTAAAAGAAAACTTTCAAAAACCTAAAAGATTAAAATGTACATTTTGAAAATATAAAAGACTCAAATAAAATTTTTAAAATTTAATATATCAAAATGAAAACTTTGAAAATATAAAAGATCAAAATAAAACTTTTAAAATATAATGTACTCAAATAAAAAAATACTAAAATATAATGAACCAAAAATAAAATTTGGCCTAATAAAAACTTTGATAAATTTATAATGAAACTTGCAAGTATAAACTTACAAAAAACTTTAAAAAAATGAGTCACTTTATAAATTAAATTAATTAAACGTCTGCTAAAATAAGCCCATATAAAGCAAGTAAAAGCTAGGGTTTGGAAGAAGAAAAAAGTTACTCAAATTTGACTAATTTAATTTAACGACTTAAATTTGAAACATGAATTTGTCTTGATTAAAAATTGATTTACAGTTTGATTATTTTCCAATTCAATTTTCTCTTTGAATAAAATTTTATTTACTTAGTATTTAATAGATACATTCATGTTAAAAAGTAACGAAAAGTAATAAAATATATTTTTGTATACGGCTTAGTATGAGTGATGAAATCTTTGTTGATGAAAAATATTTCTATGAAGAAAATTTATGATCATGCATTTAAAATGACTCTTAAAAATGTAACAAAAAAAACGACTCTTTTAACATTGAAATTACCGCCTGTGTTGACAGTCTTACTGACATGATTGAAGAAAGTTTGTGATAACTTTGAATAAAAAAAAATGTTCACAGTCCTTCAGCACCTCTAGAAAAGAGCCTCGAGCTTTCTTTTACTTTTCCTCCCATTTTCGTTGGAGCAAAAATTCAAAAATATACTTTGTGTTGGCACTTTAGCGTGAGTGAAAAATATAGTAAATGTTAGTTTGATCACAAGTGAAACCACGAAATTCCTGCATACGCAGTTCTTAATTCTTAGTCCTGACTTGCAAGTATCGATCAAATGCCTGCACACAAAACCCACTATTATATGAATCCTGCACACGAACCCAAACCAATACTGTAGGAGATTCAGATGCATAATAAAGAGTGATGCAAATACAAAATCATGGGCAAAATGTAACCCTAAAAAAAAAAGTCTGTTTCCTCAGACAAGGACTGGACATCATGCTGTCAAACAAGCTGGCAAGTATTTTGAAAAGAAACAAAAACTTGCAGATTGCATGACAGGTCTAATATACAATTATTTCAAAGTTGCGTTTTGAAATTTCTCCTATTGACACTTACCGTAGACAAGCTATGAAAGTAAGTGAAAACTCCAAAGCTGAGGAGTGCAGACAATGCGATCTACTCCTGCCATTGCAATAATCTGTCATTTGTTGTGGAGTTTTCATTCTTATTAGCAATATTGTACAGGTTCTTTTAAAATTGGAAATACACGATGAGGTCAATTGCCTAGGAAGAGGGCCTCAAAACGCTGTATCAAAACGCTGAACACAATTAATTAAGCAAGCAACCACAGAAAACCAGGGACAATATTTGGGTGTGATTTGATTATACTAGTCTCGAGGCACATATTATGCAAACTTGGGAAATGGGGTTGCTTCTGAAGGTGGTAATGTGACTGATCGCAACAACTCCAGTGAGAAAACAAGCCCAAGGAAATGAGAAAGAATAGTATTCGCTGAAGCCTGTAAAACAAATAATATATAATGTTACTCATTTCTTGATGAGTGGGGCACCAAGCAGTCAAATATTGCTATTTCCGAAGACCATGCTGTATCCGAGACAATCAAAATGTTGCTCACATTAGTTTGATTTTTGGTTTCATTTTAAACGGAAATATTTTCACTATGATCAATGATTGCAAAAATGCAGGTGTACTAGAAAAATCCTGAAAACAGTAAACAAGGCAACATTGCAGAAATAATAGCAATACATGCTCTATACATTCTTTCTAACATATCCTTCACTATTGGGTGGAATTCATATAGGATCCACTTATTAAAGCGAGCCCCACTCCCTATGAAATCAGTCTCATTCATTATTTGGTAGAACCACATAAATTTTACCTAATAGTGAAGAGTGTATTGGAAAAAAACATATTAGAAAGTATGTGCTACTAGCATTCTCCATTTTGTAATTGTTAGTTTAAACAGATCAACTTACATTATTTGAAATATACTAAACAGATAAATGTATTGGAAAAATCTTATTTTTCAACATAAAGCAGTCAAATATTGCTATTTCCGCTGATGGGAAAAAAAATACTAAACACCATCAAAGCCTTCCTATTTTCAGAAGTCACTTACATTATTTCAAATTTGTTGCCTCTAAAGTATGGGGTGCATTTCAGATGTGAAAGTGTAGAGGAGTTATAATTTATAATCATTGACTGGAAATTCAAGGGGCTAAATTTTTACGAATTTATAGCTTATATGTGCATGTATTTTTATCACCATCTATATAACTCTGCAAATTTTCCCACTTGAATGCACTGTAACTTTAGAGGACACAAATTCAGTTCATACCCTCTAAATATGTTTCTTGACACTTGAAAGCATTGGCATTATGAGAGTTCAATTGTTTCTGCTTTCAATCCTATTGTAATGTTAAGCTCCACCAATCCATACTTCAGCCCCAAATAACAGTAGTCAAGACTTGTCCCAAATTTCTCATTTATATATTTTTAAAATGAAGAAGAAAGGCAATGGCAGATGCCAGAGAACCTAACAGATACAATTGTTGTTCAGGTGGAAAAATGACGGTCATAACGGGGCCTATAAAGAGATGACAACTCAACTTTCATCTGTAGAATGGAAACATTATATTGAAGACATACCTGCACCAAAAATACATCCAATGCGAGCACTGGGGTGCTACCAGGAGAAATTCCCTGATAGTACGGGTTTGCCGAGGAAGTGAGAGCCTTAGCAACTAACAGTCCAACCGTGGCTTGCATCCCAAGAATAGCAGCACCCAGCCCCAACAGGTTCAAAACTATACCATTTTTCAAGCCTTTCACTACATCAGCACGAGGAGGTGCCTGAAAACACAAGTAAAACCAAAGGCTAAGCCACCTCATAAAAAATCATTAAATAGATACACACAGTGATTTCACATAATATAACTGAGTGAAGACAATTACTACTTGCAACAATTAATATCATTCAGCTCCCTAAGCAAATTTTTTTCAATAATCCACACACACCTTGGTAGGGTCATTTGAAGTTTTTCGAAGCTTCTCAGCGAGGCGAATATAGCCAAAGGACCAAAACACAGAAATGAAGGCAGCAACTATTCCACCCGCTGTGGCATAAAACGTGGCCGGAGATGTCACTTTTCCGGTGACGATGACGGAGAATGAGAGTATGACGGCAGCCACGACGGTGCACACTAGTTGGCCCCAAAACCCTAAGTTACCCAAACGCTTGAAGTACCTTGCCGTCTTCTCCAACCTCTTCGCCACCTGCAGCACAACAATACCACACATTGGAACCCTAGAAATGCATGCAATTCGAATTCGTAATCGAGTTAATCGAAAACCACTCAACAGTACCAGCTCGAGTTTGGCCTTTTCTGATTCGTCGTTGGAGGGAGTGAAAGCCGGAGATACTTGCGAAGAAGCGCTTGCGGTGAAGGGGAGCTTCGTCCATGGTTGACGAGCGATGGAGGAACTAAAAGAGGAAGAAGAAAGAGTCAAATTGAGAGGGAGTGAGGGCAAGGAATTCGGGCGGAGAAATGGTTGCGGCAGACGAGGGGTGGCGGAGGCTGAGAGCGGAACCGCCGTGAAGCTGCCGGCGCGTGTTGCCGGCAGAAGTAGCGTCTGCATTGCTGTGAACAAAGAGGAGAGTCTCCGCTCGTCTTTTCTTTTTTCTGTTTTGTGCTTTCCCTGATTCCCACGCTTTCAAATTCGGAATGTTAAAGGCCCAGTTTTCGGTTGGGATTTTGCTCTATTTCCTCTATCATCCATTGGGCCTTCGTAACTGAATCATCGATGTGTTTTGTGTATTACAATGTGGGAGGTGCAATAGTAATGCCCGTTTTGTTATTCTGAGGCTGTCTTCTTCTAACTTCACACCCAGTTATTTTTTAATTGTTGGAAAAAGTAAAACACCATTTTACCTCACCCTTAATGAAATATTGAAGACCAGAACTAGACCATAGTCCATAATGGTAAAAGGCAAACTACTTATTATCATCATTGTTTTGTTTATGTTTATGTTACTCGTTTTCATTAACCAACGGTGTTAGATATTTTGTACTACGAAAAAAAAAAATTCCTGAAGACATGTGGTAAATAAAATGAAGGTTTAAAATTTCATATAAATAAAGTGGACTTCGTCGTGTGTGAGGATGTATTAGTTCGCTCTAAATAAATGAATTAATGCTAGGGTGATTTATGATTCTCGTAAATAATAAGAAAACTAGACGTTACCTCTTGTGCTATATTATATTGAACCCCATATACTCAGTAATTCAATGGAGTTTATAATTTTTGACACAGACATTGAGTACAACTGAAAGAATCATTTTATCCAAAGAATGAACTGACACAGTGGAAGGAAGATTACACCTTCTGATTATAAAAAACAATAATTTCATAAAAAAAATGCCTGGAATTATATGATAATTAGGATGGCGGAGACATTCCTCCAAGGAATCACGAGGTCTAATTTTAGACAACATATATTTTTTAGCATATGGTTTGATCATAAATAGGCAGACATGTGATGAGGCAACGTTGTCATTATCGACCATGTTAGGCGATAAACACATAATGTGGTCACACGTGTCGTAGTTTACTGACCCATGAACGGGTAGTGCTGAGAAAACACCAAAATAAACAAATACATCAACCACTGAAAGAAAGAGCAAGACAACCTGAGCTAAAAAGAATAGCAAAAGTGACAAGTGGGATTCAAAGGTGGATACGGCCTGCCATCCCTTTAAACAACTTCGAATTTAAAAAAAAAAACAATTACTTTAGACAACGATAAATTCTTAGGTGTACCTGAAATAAGATATTTTCTTGTTCTGATACATTCATTGTTTGTCATGTCAGCAATCTACCTAGAAAAAATAAAAATTGTCATTAATCTACTTAGAAAAATTAAAAATTGTCATTAATATAGGAAATAACAATGACCCACAATACTGACATGGCGAATAATGAATGAATCAGCGTAAGAAAAATGTCTTACTCCAAATGCACATAAGAATTTTTGTTAGACAACTTAGAACAAAAGCATGACCAGGTTTTTTGAATTTCACTGCACCTTCCATCCCTTTTTTCCTTACTTATGTCAAAAAGTAAGAATATAAGAGAAGATATTACTTTAGCATTTCTTTTCATGCACCTTTATTAATCAATTAAAATATAATAAACTTTCATCCATGCTGCTGTTGATTGTCTAGTGTCACTTTAGTCTAGTGTAGACAAGTTCGTGTTTGTTCTTATTTAATATCATCTTATCTTCCATCTTATATATAAAAAATAATTACTTAATTCATCATAACCAATAAAAATAATTAAATTAATTAGTTTGTTATAAATTTTAACTTTATTCTAAGATTATTCATGAAATTAAATGATTTAAGATTATTATTTTTAAAAAAATATTTTTCAATCAATGACTGTGACTTATTTTATTGATAAGTCAATAAATATACTTACTTTCATAAGAAAAAGAGAATAATCATTAGAATAAAAAAAATTAACAAAAAAGTAATCATATATTTCATATAATTTGAATAAAAAAAATATTGTTCTTATATAGAAGATCAAATACTATATATCATTTCCTCATTAAAGGTTTTTAGTCGTCACCTATTAAAATCGAAACATTTTGTATTACACTTACATTGTACATATAAGTGCATATCTGTTAGATTGTTACTATTTCTTTCTCTCCGTTTTCACGGGAACTCTTCTGATGAGAGGTAGAGTGTTGCAGGATAAATAATTTAGCCTTGTGTGAATAATCTACTCAACATTTGTCACTACTCTCCTCTTCTTAACAGAGTCGGCAGTCACATTCAGAATTTGCATAGGAAATGTTTATCCTATGCCGACCGCCTGGAGTTGATCAGAGGAGTCATAGGGGGTATGGTGAATTTTTGGATGGGGTTATTCCCTCTCCCGGTGACGTTCATTAACAGAATCGAAGCTTTCAGTAGGAATTTTCTGTGGGGTAAAGGGGAGTTGGGCAGGAAAAAGGCCCTCGTGGCTTGGAAGACTGTTTGCTCTCCAAAGGAAGAAGGAGGGCTAGGCCTGCATGCTTTAAAAGACTAGAACTGTGCGTTGCTGGCCAGGGTGTTGTGGGATATTGCTGCAGGCAAGGAAACATTGTGGGTTAGATGGATTCAGCACTACTACTTAAAGGGGAACTCGGCATGGCAAGTGTCTGTTTCTAAATCTGATTCAACTCTCCTTAAAAGAATTTTCAGCATTAGGGACAAGCTGGTTACTACGGAAGGCAATGCTGAGCAGGCGAACAGCAAGCTGGAGGCGTGGAATCTGCATGGTAAATTTGATACAGCAGCAGCTTATAATTATTTTAGGGTGCCTAATCCCAAAAGATACTGGTCGAAAGTGGTTTGGTCCTCATCTAATCCTCCGAAGGAAGCGTTTTCTTTGTGGCTGGCAGCAAGTCAGAAGCTGCTAACTTTGGATAGAGCCCCTTTCCTCAACAAAGGAACTACCTGCTGTTTTTGCCAGCTTGAGCCCGAAACAAATGACCATATGTTCTTTAAGTGCAGAATAGTTCTCAAAGTTTGGGCTGAGATCAGAGATTGGACTAATTTCCCTAGGAAGAACATATCTTTGCAGGGTACTCTTAATAGCTTGGTCCATTTCAGGGCAACCACAGGCTTGAGGGGGAAATTTAGGTGCCTAGCTCTGGCTTCAATGGTGTTTTGTTTGTGGAGCTGCAGGAATAACATTCTTTTTTATCACCATACGTTTGTAAAGGCTGACTTGATACATAGGATTAAATTTAGAGTTATGAGATATGTCTACTTGACTCACTTGAATTAGCAAATGACTTTTGCTTTTTGGTTTTCGATTGTTTGTCCGATTTTTGCGCATTTACTTTTATTTAGCAAGTAATGTCTAGTTTTTATTCAGATGCTTTTGTATAGTCAGGGGATGACATGAGTACTTGTAATTATTCTTTTGGTTAATATAATTTTTACATATTTTTCAAAAAAAAAAAAAAGACCTATATATATATTGCAAGTAACGTTTTGCATGAGTTATTTAGTCCATAAAGGCATAAACGAAAGTGTAACGTTTTGCATGAGTTATACAGTCCATAAAGGCATAAATAAAAGTGATTATCTATTTACACATTTAACCACTGAGTTACGCATCTATTCTATTATAACAAATCAAAATTCAAGACAAAAGTCTAACACGTGTCAATCATAACATGGTCTCGTATATTCACCACAGAAATCTCATGCTTGTGTCTCATCTTATGCACACAATTCCAAAGGCACTATTCATCTATGACACTTACATTTGCAGCCTACATTTAACTCGATAGAGTTCTTTTTTTTCTTATTTTGGGCCGTTTCTAATGACTGTTTGTCCTGTAGATGAGAAGAGGGTCACCATTTTTATATCCATATTGATACACACACTCCACAAGACGGATAGGGGCTTTTCACAAACTGATTCTCTTCTTGGCTTCCACTCTGGGACCATTGCTTCTAGTAGGGTCCTGTTATCAGCAGTTTGGGAAGACCATTCAATTTTTTTGTTTTCTGTTGCATGAGTTTTCCCAATCACACTGAAAGAAACTTCTGCAACATGCATAATAAAGTCAGTGAACTAAAATACTTCTCCTACTTCCAACCCACCCCGTGGTATCAGCAATTTGTCCTCCAAGTTCAGAGCATAAAAAAGAAATGAAATCAACATCATCATTAACTTTTTATCGTCATAGATTAGAATTTTATAACAGACTTTGTGAAAGGACAAAGTCACTTTTTTCATTTTGCAAGTTGGAACGGACCGATCGATAACTATACAAAAGAATGTTTAATTAACCATTTAAAATAGTTGTTTAGTCCCTACATGAAATTAATTATACATTTTAAAGTTTCATTCTTAAATATTCTCCTATTTTATAGCTCCAACACACTTCTTTTCTTGCAAGTTGCAAAATTCCTTAGATGGAGAAACCATTGGTCCCCAAGTCCAGTGATCCTGAAAAGATAGACAATCAGGCCTAACTAGTAGTTCCAGAAATCGTTGTGCGAAACCATTCCCACATTCTTCTCAGATAGTACACTGCATCTTCAGTAATCTTCTGTCGACTCATTGAAATGCGTCTTGAGAATTTAAGCAATCCAATCAGAAGTAATATTGTGTGTTCATATAGTATTACTAACCTGAGCAGTGTCCTCTTTTTGTTTATTTAAAACCGCTTGCTCATGGTGTTGGACTGCGTTTTAATCTCAGACAAGCTGAATTCTCATGTGAAAGTTTTGTCCCTTTACAAAAATTACAAGCATGCTCATGAATAAAATATACTATATCTTCAGTCTTTACATATATTAATAACTTCATCTGTATGTTGTGTTAAAATAACTATGTAACCTCGTGACTCAGATTAAAAAAAAGAAAACTTCGGGATTTTGGATTTTATATATGCTTTTCCCTACTGAAAAATAGAATATTTGTTTGACAGTTGGGTGTTATGAACTTTTCCCTATTAAAAATCGTGGCCTGCTCAGGAAGCAATTAAGACTTAGACCTACATTCATGATGGACAATAATCAATCACTTTTAAGGTTGGAATTAAGATTATACACGACATGCTTTTTGAAGCCTTCAGAGTCCATTATTTAAGAAAATGATGGCGACACGGGCAGTTGCAAAATTGCAATGAGTTTAATTGTTATTGAAGTAGAGACATGTGAAGTCACAGGAACACCTTCCCAGTTACTGCTTCTATAAATGACCCTTAATTGTATAGTGAAATGTTTTCTTCCCTCCAAATAGTTTACACCCGTGACTCCCCGTTTTGTTATTAAACTGTACTACGTATCAAATCAAAGGGCGCAAGTGTCCAAATGGTGATTAGTGACTTCCGTAGCCAAAGAACATTTACATATTATTTGTGATCACTAACTACCTTTAATAATTTGACACCTCTTCAGCATCACTGTCCCAATCCTTCAATTGTCTTTGACCATGATAGGAACCAAACGTAGGTGGTACCGAACCCAATGGAAACAGGGCATACACAAACAGAGAAAAGAGTGTCACCCGCCCCTTCAGGTCCCATGACCTTAACTTATTGTCTCACTGCATTTTCATAAGAAATTCCATAAACTATCTATTGTCTCATTTTACGTTCGTATTTACGAATATTTTATTGAAAGTATCTTTATTATTAATTTCATTAACAAAGAAAAATATATTTTTAAGTAAAAAAATACTTAAATAGAAGTAATAATAGAGATACCCGAAATTCCTTGCGATTCATTATGCCATGAATTGCATTGTGGTTGTCATCGAATCACCATAACTGTTGTAACTCTTGTTTGCCGGAAATTTATTTACAAATGAGAGAGAGAACTACCTCCTGCTGTCTTTTTATTTAGGTATCAATGGAATTCCTAAAAATTGGTCTATATAACTCCTACAAGCTGTAAATTCCATGTCAATACAAATATAAACTGAATATAGCTTCAAAATAAAAAGAAAAAAATGAGATGAACTTTTCCAAAAACAAAAATAAGTTTTTTATTAGTTAATTTTCAGAAATTTGCCAATATAATTTCTCTAAAAAAATAAGATAATATCTACTAATTAGCTAATAAAACACTCATTTTAGCTTATGCAGAAGTTTATTTTCATTTTTTTCTTTTTATTTTCTTAATCTAGAAGTGATTTTAGAGAAAGTTACATCTAAACATACCCATATTTTTAAAATGTAAAAGACCATATGTACTAGAATCACCTTCCTAGAAATTTCATTTTTTTTTTTCACCCACATCCACGGAATACTAAATTCACAGGGGGTGGTGGACTATTCAGATACTCTTCTACAAGTTATGGGTTCCAACTCACTCGGGTGTCTTGTAGCACCAAATTAGATTCCTTTCAGTACTATTTACCAATTATGTGTAAAGAAATTTTTGTTTTTGTTTTCCTAAGACTTGACACACAGAGAGAGAGAGAGAGAGAGAGTAGGCACAGCAGTACCATATAACTCACTTTTATTATCTTTACTTCAGTTAGGTTCAGTTCACTTCATCTTTATCAACTGCACAAAGCAGGAGAATTATCTTTTCTTTCTGCTGCCACTTTCTCTCTACAAAACTACAATTCAATCCAATTCCTCCTTCATTTTCTCAGTACCCTCATTTAATCATTTTTCGTCGTCTCACTACAGCCTGTTTGCCTGACACACTCTAACACATTCTAGCTACTCCCCAGAAGTTCTTCCACTAATTATCCAACCCCCCAAAGCACCAAACTGATCAAAAGATTTGGTGAACAAAACAAACTAGTAGTAGTTGGTAACCATATCCTTCCACTATTTGTCTCTTCCCCTCTACAATAGCTCTTTTTCTACACCATGAACTTGTAGTTTAGTTCTCAATATGTTGTAATGCCAAAGGGAATCATGAGCCTTAACTCTCAGAATCTCCATTTGTGGGGGAGACTCTTATCCTTCCTTCTTCTACTTCTTCAATCTGTTACATCTCAATTTGTTACACCTCTTAACTCTGATGGGATTCACTTGCTTAAATTCAAATACTTCATCCTCAGCGACCCATTATCAGTCTTAAAGAACTGGAACTACGACGATGTAACACCATGTTCATGGCATGGTGTTGCATGCAGTGAAATTGGAGCCCCTGGTACCCCTGACTTCTTCAGAGTAACTAGCTTGGCCCTTCCCAATAGCCAGCTTTTGGGTTCCATTTCTGAAGACTTAGGCTTGATCCAATACCTTCGCCACATCGATCTTTCCAACAACTTCCTCAATGGCTCCCTACCCGACACTATCTTCAACTCTTCTCAACTTCAAGTACTTTCCCTCTCAAAGAATGATATCTCCGGTGAACTACCTCAGCTAATTGGTAAAATGACAAACCTTAAACTTCTCAACCTCTCCGACAATGCCTTTGCCGGTTTGATCCCAGAAAACCTCTCTACTTTACCAAACTTAACCATTGTTTCTTTGAAGAGTAACTACTTTTCTGGTAGTGTCCCTACCGGGTTCAACTACGTGGAGATTCTGGATCTGTCCTCCAATTTGCTCAATGGTTCTTTGCCAAATGAATTTGGCGGCGAAAGCTTGCGCTACTTGAACCTCTCTTACAACAAGATTTCTGGAACAATACCACCAGCATTCGCGAAACAGATTCCTGCAAACACAACAGTGGACCTCTCGTTCAATAATCTGACAGGGCCAATACCAGGGTCTGAAGCTTTGCTCAACCAGAAGACAGAGCTTCTATCAGGGAATGCTGATCTCTGTGGTAAGCCTTTGAAGATTCTTTGTACTGTTCCCTCTACTATGTCCTCTGCTCCACCCAATGTCACCACATCTTCACCAGCCATTGCAGCCATACCAAAAACAATTGACTCAACCCCTTCAACAAACTCAACAGGAACCACCACCAGTTCTCAGAATATCTCACAAAGTGGCCTAAAACCTGCCACCATAGCAGCGATTGTGGTAGGAGACTTAGCTGGCATGGCCCTTTTGGCCCTCATCGTTCTCTTCATCTACCAACAGAGAAAGAAAAGAGATCCAAATCCAAAACTAAACACTAATGCTTCTTCTGCCAACGACTCAGAAAAGAAACAAGAAACTGTTTCAAGACAAGATGCAGAGGCAAGAACTGTAACACCTTCACTTCCTTGTTCCTGCTTAACAATCAAAGAAGAAGAAACTTCAGAAGCAACAAGCTCCGACAGCGACTGTGAGAGCAACACTGCAGTGGACATCATAGCAGCACAAAACGGGAACCTTCCGAAACACGGCACTCTTGTGACCGTGGACGGGGAGACAAATTTGGAGCTTGAGACTTTGCTTAAGGCTTCAGCGTATATTTTGGGAAGCAGCCACGCCAGCATTGTTTACAAGGCGGTTCTGGAGGATGGAAGAGCCTTTGCTGTTAGAAGGATCGGTGAGTGTGGGATTGAGAGAATGAAGGACTTCGAGAACCAAGTCCGTGCCATTGCAAAGCTTCGCCATCCGAATTTGGTTAAGGTTCGTGGCTTCTGCTGGGGCCAAGAAGATAAACTCCTAATATGTGACTATGTCCCCAATGGCAGCCTCGCCACCATAAATCACAGTAAGTTCCTCTCCACCATCAATATCATTCATATAAATCTCTTAAATAATTTATTAGTTGGTTGTAGTATGGTTTTCAAATTATAATTAGAGTTTCATCTGCTAAACCTAAATACAAACCTTGTGTCAGTTGTGTGTATTTTTTTTCTAACCATGTTATCCATATGGAGTATCCATAGTTTTGTTGATGACTAATCTTTGTTGAAAAACTTGGTTAATCAGCTTTAGTTTCCAATCACCTCTTTTTTTTTATCATAGTATTTGAATCCGAGATCTTGCTTAGTATCACTCAAACAATCAATTTGTTGGTACAATTGTGTGTATGAAGTAGCAAGATGAAACTCTAATTCTAATTAGGTATTAAAATTAGAATTTCACTTTGATAACTTACGTTGAACTTTGATACAAACTAATGTAATTATTAAGGTGAAACTCTAATTTTGATTAGATAATAATGCTTAATCATGTGAATTATGTTATTTGGTGGATATTATTGGTTTTGTTATTGATGGGAGTTTAATTATATATGGTTTAGGAAGAGCAGGTGCATCCCCTTTAAACTTGTCATTGGAGGTGCGGTTGAAGATAGCGAAAGGGGTGGCACGAGGGTTGGCTTTCATTCACGAGAAGAAACACTTGCACGGCAACGTTAAACCCAGCAACATTCTGTTAAACTCGGAAATGGAACCCATCATAAGCGATTTTGGGCTGGACCGGGTCCTCTTGAATGACGTAACCCACAGAGCAAACGGTTCAGCAAGGCAACAAGACCTGCCATTTGGTTCCAGCCCCTTCTCAACAATGGGACCATCCACTAGTGGTGTGGGTCAAATAATGCACTATCAAGCACCAGAGTCACTTCTAAACGTCAAACCCAGCAACAAATGGGACGTGTACTCTTTTGGCGTGGTCTTGCTGGAGCTTCTAACTGGGAGGGTTTTGTCGGACCGTGAGTTGGACCAGTGGCACGAACCGGGTTCGGTGGAAGAGGAGAAAAACCGGGTCTTGAGGATAGCTGACGTAGCAATAAAGTCTGAAATAGAAGGGAGAGAGAATGTGGTATTGGCGTGGTTCAAGTTGGGGCTTAGCTGTGTTTCTCATGTCCCACAAAAGAGATCGTCCATGAAAGAGGCTCTACAAATCTTAGACAAGATCTCTGGTGCTGCTCCAGTCAATTAATTCTTCTCCATAATGATGTGTTTTCACTTTCACACCCCGTTTTTAAGATCAAGGTCCTTAGCCTTTTCCATCTTTTGTTGACTTGAATTAGGCATATCAAGACAGGAAAAAATTAGAGACAAGTGTTTGTTTATGTAAAGTAACAATGATTGTAACTTTGACCACTGAATCGAATCCTTGTGTGATCTTTATATATATAATTAAGGTACTATTAAGCTTGCGCAAGAAGCGATCCATGTTTGTTTAGTCGTACATAAGAATGATGGGGGGACTAGTGCTTCTGATTATACTGCACAAAATTTTGGACATGGTGGATTTTGGTCTTTGATATAATAGTGTGCACTCTTTCGTATTTTTTTTAATCATCATGCGCGCCTATATAATGAAACATGTTAACAAAAATATCTTTTGCAGTCACAGTCCATCTTCGACAATTATAGTCAAATTTAAATTTCTATAAAAATATTCGCTTTTTTAAAAAACATTTTTTCTTAAGAGAATTTGATAGCGATGAATATTTATTTTTATAAAATAAATTGGACTAAACGCATGCTTCATGGCACCAGTGGAGCACGACGTGGTTTCCTGGTCGGGGATAAGAAAAAATAAACAGTGTCAGGACGTTGTTGATGATGCGTTTGCATAGATAAGGAGGGTAAAGTATCCTCTTCGTTTACAGGAGGGTCAAGGAGGGAGAGATACACGCATGAATATCCGTTGATGCGTTTTGTTTCTTAGCTAATCTTAAAATGATAGCTGTATTTTTCAGACAACAATGACCAGCTCTCGTGTAGTAGTATTTAGTAATTCGTCCATGTTCATTTTTTTTTCTTTTATTCCATCTGAAAATATGATAATAAGAAAATTGTTCAGATTTAAATCCTAGCCACACGATTAGTAACTGATCTTAGACGAGAAAAGAAAATTTGAGACGTCTCAGTGTTATTGTTAACGACAAAAATCAAAGTATGTTATATAAAATTCAAAATTTATTATGCATGTAAATAGAATGTTAATTAATTTTCTATTATAATTGAGTTTTTCCCCTTTCTTTTTAATAATTTAATACTTTACAAAAAAAAAATCATAGTTAATGTCTGAAGTTGAAATAATCAACTAAATCTCCAAATCGTAAGAGCTGAATCTGAACCTTTGGTTGGGTGGTTTGTTTTGAATCATCGTTTAAATGAACTCATGCTTTTTACTTCGTATTAATTGATTGTTATAAGTATTGTGTTGTGTGTGTTATAATTCAGTGTGAAATATTGTTATCGTTTGTGTTTGTTATTTTGGTTTTTTTTTTTTTTTTATCTAAAGGTTCTAAGATATAATCTTAATTTGGTTATGCGGGCTAAAAACAGACAGATCGGAGGAACTCGTCAAAATGACAGAAGAGGTTCTAAATCTTCAAAGACGACATCCTCCAGTTTATTGTTAGCACCAAGGAGTTCATGGACAGTAAAGAGACTTGAAGACTCACTATTTTCTTTATCTAAAATCTAGGTTGAATAGATTTATTTCAAAATATGAGGAAAAAAAAGTGAAACATCTCAATGTTATTGTTAAAGTACGTTTTATTAATAATTGAGATTGTTTTTTTCTCTCTAGATTATGTTCTACGAAAAAATTTAGTTAGTTTTTAATTTTTTTTAATAACTGAAAACTTTATTTAATTGTTTGGTAAGCAAACTTTTTTAGTATTTTTTAACATTTTTTTTGAAATAATATTTTTTAAAATAATGTTTTTAAATTTTATATTTTCTTCTATTTTTATCTTCAATATATTTATCTAATTTTTTAAATAAATTATGATTTTATTATTTTTTTATCATTTTATAATTTTCAGATACTATAATTAGTTTTATCAAACACGTAATTTAATAAACTAATTTTTCAATTTTTAACTATCAAATTTTAATTAAATTTTCAGTTTTCAACTAATTTTTTAGTGAATTTTACCAATCATAACTTTAAAAATAATTTAATACTACAAAAAATCACAGTTAATATTCGAAGTTGTAATAACCGACTAATTTGTATGTGCAATTATGAAATAGATTATCTAAATATTTCCAACAATATTACTTATGATGACCTGATAATTAAAAAATATGAATTCATATATAATTAAGAAAAATCATAACCCATTCTTTTATTCAGGTGATCATTTTCATCTATCTCTCGAATGAGAAAACTTATATCTCAAGTCTCAACCCTCTATTTGGCTACTAATTTTTAGCAATCATATTTTGCCAATAAACTTTTGTTTGTTTGAACTTGATTATGATTATGTTCTAAAGCCATACAACTTACAACTTGTTTTATTAATCGTTCAGTGTAAAGACAGTCTAGGTTCAATCGCTTTTCATGACGATAAGTTGATCATTATGTAATTTATGTTTGAGGGAATTGTATTTGCAGTCTTTTTTCACAATTTTCCTTTTTCTTCTATTCTGAAAATTATTTTTCGAATTTTATTTTCATATTTGAAAACTCATTTTTCAGAAAGTAATAAAAAAAATCAAGGGGAAAATTATTATAAGACTTCTTAACATTAAAGGCCCATATATATCTAGAAACATGTGCAGAGACATCAAGCCCACAAACAAAATTACAGGTGGTCTGAAATTTACAACATGGCCTCTAGAAGAAAAAAAACACCAACATAAATAGAGAAGGGCAGGGAAAAGTTTTTCAACAAGAATGTACTAAGTGGAAATCGGACCAAGTCCTCCTCACAAAGTTAGCATATGCTATTTAATAATTACTTTCTTTCTGAAAATTAGTTTTCAAAATATAAAAAGGACTGCAAATAGATGGTTCTCCCAAATTCTTCAAGAATAAAAGTTCATATTACATTAATATAAGTAAAATTAGATTTGAATATCTTAAGAATTGAGTTTCAACTTTATAAATAAACATAGTTTGAGAGGAGACATATGTTGATCAACTAAGAACTTCCAATCAGTCATTCAGAAAGCTAGATAATATTTAAATTAATACCATTTTATTTATAAATTAATTTATTAGTTAATTTTATCAAATACTTATTCGAATAAGGTAACTACCAATTTTTTTTTATCTCTTTGACTCTTGACTTTAGCTAGTAGATGTTCAAGTAGTTTGAATAAAATTTCTTTTTCATAATTTAAAAATCAGTAAACAAAATTGAAAAATTTTCATTCACACACTCTATACTTTTGATTTAATAAATTTTTTTTTTATAGTTTTATAGTTTTAAACTAATAAAAAATGTAAAAAAAAAAAAAGAATAATTAATAGTCCCAACTAAAATTTGAAAAACTACTTTGTCGGTGCGCTACTTATGTAAATGATTAATTAATAATTATAGCCACTTTGTTATGGTTACAAATTCAAGGATCCAGCGTCCAACGCCAAGTGAAACCCCCAGTTTTGTTGGAAGTAGAAGCCATGGAAACCAACTCACAACCAAACCAGCAGACACCAAAAACCAAAAGGCAAATTTTCATACTCTCAGGTCAAAGCAATATGGCCGGTCGTGGCGGGGTTATCAGGGACGCTAACAACCGTAAGCGGTGGGACGGCGTGGTTCCGGCGGAGTGCCGCCCCGACCCATCCATCCTCCGCCTCTCCGCCACCCTCCAATGGGAACCCGCGAACGAGCCCCTCCACGTCGACATTGACACCAAGAAGGCCTGCGGCGTGGGCCCCGGCATGGTCTTCGCGAACGCTCTGCTGCGGCGGCGCGTGGTGGTGGGCGAGCTGGGTCTGGTCCCCTGCGCCGTGGGCGGCACCGCCATGAAGGAGTGGGCGCGTGGGGAGGAACTGTACGAGAACATGGTGAAGAGGGCCAAGGAAAGCGTGAAGGAGCGCGAGAATAGCAGCGAGATCAAAGCAGTGCTGTGGTTCCAAGGTGAAAGCGACTCAATCAACGAGGAAGACGCTGCAGCTTACAAGGTCGACATGGAGACCCTCATCCACAATGTTCGTCAAGACCTCAATTTGCCATCTCTTCCCATCATTCAGGTTAATTTCAAACATTACTACCTTTTTTATTATTATTATTATTTGTGTAGATCATCTTCTTTTGCAACATTTTACGAATAAAATATTTTAATTAAATAAGCAAACTTAGCGCTTAAGTCTTAAATGTGATTATATAATTGTGGAGCGTGTAGGTTGCATTAACCTCAGGGTTCGACCACATAGAGAAAGTGAGAGAAGCACAAAAGGCAATTGATCTTCCAAACGTGATTTGCGTGGACGCGAAGGGATTGCAATTGATGGAAGATAATCTTCACTTAACCACCGAGTCTCAAATTCAGTTGGGTCACAAGCTGGCTGAGGCTTATCTTACCCATTTTCATGCCTGAACTCCTCGGAAATTAAGTTCCCCAATTTGAACCCACTTTTTCGAAGTTCAATTCTGCTTTTTAATCTACAGTTAGTAATTCTGTTGCCATGTGTGTAAGCTTGTTTTCGGCTTGTATCAAATAACTTCTTGTTTGCACTGTACAAACATCATTGGCTGTTTTAGTATAGCTAGGTTGAGTCCTGCTGTGCCGACAGTGGGCAGAATAATTGCAATTCTAGATTTGTTCCGTACTAGTACCAAGTATTTACAGTCACACAACTCACGACTCTATTATTGTTTTTTTCTTTTTAATTTTTTTTCTTATTTGATAAAAAATACTATTAATGTTGATTAAGTTGAGATTATTCAGACCGTCTTAATCTTTTGTTCAAGCAGCTAATCTATGGTAAGAGTTTCGATAATAATAAAAAAACAATGTTATATTACCTAACTAGCCTGTGTAAAACTGCTGGGAAAAAATATAGCCCATGTTGGCTTTCAACGTGATACAAGACGAAGCTCATCCAAAGGCCTATGGAACACATGCAATACTACTGGATACACACTAAGTGTACGAAATTAAACGAGACACATTCTTGACCAATAAGCATTCAAAGAAAATAAAATGTTGTGAATATCATTATTTTAAGTTAATATTCACCATTTGTTAAATTTGATCTGAATCATCCTAATAAGAATGTGATGTGAATTATTTTCTTTGATAAACACACGATCTTGAAAACAAATATTAGAAATAATTACTGAAATTGTAGTTTCCTGATTTCTATCACCGTCTTTAATTTATATGTGTATCTTTATGTGGATGATATAAGACACACATGTTCTCTACTTTTTTACATTTTTTTTATGTCTTTCTTTTTCCTCTCTATTTATGTATCCTTTTTGTTTTTATTTCCATTGTTTCGTAACATGTTTGTTGTTTTGAATTTATTGATTTTTTAATTAAAAAATTATCTCTTTAAGTTTGTAAATTGTGTGATATTTTGAATATAAAATAGCATGGTTAGAATTGGATTCATTTTGAGTCAAAATACAACATTATTGGATAACATTTTTGCTGATGTGATGCTACATGACATGAGATAAGAGAAAACTATTGTCTTCTATGCTTTTTTTATACATTATTCTATGCTTTGAAATGATGAGAAGATTATTGAACGAAAATGAGAGTTATTAATGTGTTTTTCAATATTTTTCTTTATACGTGAGGCATATAAAAGTAAAAATGTTACTCGTGAAATTGTTTTATGTAACGAGGTATATATAAAAAAGTTGATTACTCAGAAGAAGAAAAAATTGATTTAGGTCATATTTTTGTAATGCAATAAGACATTTTTTCTTTATTTTTTAACTGTCTATTTTAAATATTTCTCATCATCTTAATAACCAACTTGTAGAAGTTACAAAATAGTGTTAGAAAAAAAAATTAAATCTAGAATTCACTAAAAATATTTTCAAATAAAGTAAAAAGATTAAGACTTATTTTAAAGAAAGAATACTACAAAATAAAATGTAAAAATGATTGATTAATTTAAATATAGACATATACATTAACTAATTTATAATAATATCAATAATGTAATTATAAAAAATAGTTAAAAGTACATTTTATGTAAAAAAGTAAAATAAATAATATTATTGTGATGAAAAAAGATACTAAAAAGATCACTTTTATATTTTAGGGACAAAAAATATTTAAGTTGAAAATATTATTTTTTTAAAAAAAATGGATGGTTTAAATATGTAAAAAAACATATTAAAAAAAACAATTTTTTTATAAATAAAAATATTGGGAGAATTTGGTTGCTATAGAACAAATCATGAATTTAAAACATTGATTCATATTACTTGTCGAAAACATGATCTGATATAATAAAATTGCTAGCAATTAAATATTATAATAACAAACTAGACCTAACCACTCAATTTATTAATCACAAGCACCTCTCATTATGAATATAATTGTTATTTCTCACGCTAATCAGAATCATGTGTCAAAATTCGTCAACAATTAATCATATTTACACAAAAATAATTAATCACATTATTAATGAACATAATTATCATTAAATGCATAATAACAATCCATTTTTTACAAAATAAAATATTACAATTAGTTGAAACCCACATAAATTTATACTAAAAATTTAGCAAAATATTCATCAAGAAAAAATTAATAGATAAATTAAATAATTTTTAAAATACATCTTAAACAAATTTAATAAATATTTTTAATCTATCTAGTATAATCCATATAAAAGAATGGAAATGATCTTATCAATTCATTTCACACTTCACAGGCCTAGATGGTTCTGATCTCCCATTCCTTGTTTAATTCCCTGCTTCCTTTTCATAGTGTTCAGGATCCAGACTTTCCTCCTCTAGTTTTAATTTGTCTCGATCGTCTCTGGATTTTGTTTTGACATGTTTGACCATGATATGCATGTGCCAACTTCAAAAGGCCAGGGTCATGAAAATGATCGAGTACGTGCCTTGGTCTGGTATTGTTTTTCAGCATCTTTTGTTTTCATGCTGCAACATTAAACCAATGACCAACAACTTATATATATATATATATATATATATATATATATATATATATATATATATGTTTTTTTTTTTTTTTATAACAACTTTTATATGTTTGCTTCCATAACAGAATTGCCTTGTTTGTACTAAGTACCAACTACTTGAAGGGCTAATATTCATAGAATTGGGTCAGCAAATTCGTAGACTATTTTATGCTTGTTTCCATTTCTTTATTTTTGTTTTCTGTCACTTATCATTTTTCTGTTTGTATTTTCGTTTTTTGTTATTTTACTTTGATTGTTTTTATTGTTTTGCAATTAATATGAAAAATACTGAATGAGTGAATAAGGACTGACAAATTATACTATCCATAATTCAATTTAAATAATTATAACAATATCAATTAAGTATTTAAATATTTATTCTGATTAATTTGTGATAACATTAGATTATTTAATTCAAAATTTAAACATCCATTCAAATAAATTTAACATAAAATTAAATTTATTTTCAAATAGTTAAAAATCAAGTTATTTAAAATAAAAATTTAGAATAATCATACTATTGTTAAATTGATAAAAATTGATTTTATATAATAAATAAAGAAATACTAAATAAAATAAAAACACACCAACGCAACTGGTTATAGGGTCCCACATAGATGTTCTTCTCATTCTTCACATTCTTCACATTCTTCACATTCGGGTTGGGTGTAACCGTTTAAGTAGCTCGGTAGCTCCTATGGTTGATAAACGATCCAATTCAACGCGGATGAAAAAATAGATCTAAAAAATTTGAAAATCGAATAAATTGAAATTCAACAGAAAAAAAATTTGAAAATCAAATTTATTTTTGTATCAGATCAAATTTCAGATTTAATTTTAAAATAATCAAAATCAAATTATATATATATTCATAAATTTATAATATCCTACTTATTTTTATTTCTTATATATTTATAAAATTATCATAAAATTTATATTTAAATAAAGATATTTTTATTAATTATGTGAGTTAAAATAAGTAAATATTCTATTATTTATTATATAATTATATAAATAAAATATTTGATATTACAAATTTCTTTTATTATATTTATTATGGAGTAAATTCACTTACTCCAAAAATAATTATTTTAAAATAATTATTTTATCTTAATTTTTGTATTATATTTAATGATTATAATAAGTAACTAAGTTTAATTATTAAATTTTCAAAAAATAAATGATGAGGATAAAAATAATTAGAATAAAATAGATCTCCTCTTATTTATTATATATCTTATCTATTTAATATTTTCTAAAATATAAATAAAAGTAAGATTAAAATATAAAATTCATCAAATCTAAATTGTTTTAAATTATATTAAATTAAAAATATAAAACAAATCAATGATACAATAAATTAACAAGATAACAAGATTGAAATAATTGAATTGAATGACTGTTTTTCTTTCTTTAAAACATATGTCATCCAATATGCAAATACTCTTTCCCTATTAGCTCCACGCGACAAGGAGAGCGTCTCATTCATCCTGTTTCTCGAATCTTATTCATTTTTTTTAAATTTTTATCTGACCAGCTTCACCAACCTTGGTGGACGCACGCGTCTTTCATCGTTCAAAGGTTGTTCATCAAAAACAAATAAAAAAAAAAACTTTGTGCCTTTTCAGTTTGCACCATACTTTATAAATTTTTAAAGTAATTTTCGTTTAAACATTCGTCACTCGGGGAGTAACGCTAAATTTTCCCTTAAAAAAAACGCTAATTTTATATACATATATAATTTTAATGTGAAACTCTTTTGGCTCCGTCAAATCTATGCAATACTTGTTCGCATCAGTTATATATTTCTAGAGCATGATAAGTTTTGCTTTGTTTACAAGAGTAGAGTCGCTTTCATTAAATAGAGTCACATGACAATTTTGGTTGAGAATTTGGCAAACCTAAGTAAATCTAAGTTCGGGTAAAGGTCCAATTATTATTATTTTAATATTACATTAAATTATAAAAACAATAATAAATATGTTTTAATAAAAAAATAATTTCTAATTGTTTGAATTAATCTTAAAAGTCAATGTTAGCTAAATTCTTATAATCCCATCATTTAAAAATCTCATTTTTGTTAAATAATCATTGGGGAATTTAAATTTTTATTATAATGGAAAATGATAATAAAATATTAAACAAATTCAGAAATTCTTTAACCATTATTTTAGAATAATTTAAAATATTCCTATAAATTCCCCAATAATTTCCTTATTGTTAGATGATTTTTTAATATTTTTTATATTATTTTTTAATATTTTCTAAACATTAAAAAGTTATTTTAGCTAAATTGTTATAATACTATAATTTTTAAATCTCATTTATGTTAAATAATATATGAGAAATTTAAATATTTATTATAATATAAAATAATAAAAATATATTTAGAAATTTGTTAACCATTATTTTAAATCCTCCTATGAATGTACCGAAATATTCCCATTAATGATTTTGTTATTGGGTGAGACTGATTGCTTATTAATTAAGCATTGCAACTCAACTTTGTTACCCCCAGTGCGGATTGTGGTCACATACATTCAACAGGATCACGTGGATTTACCAACAAATCCATGGGATGCACCGTGGACATAGGGTGTTTATCAATCGATTTAAATCGATGTAAATCACGATAATTGAATTAAAAATCAAAAATAAAAATTTATTGGATTGGATCGATTTTCGATTTGACTAGTAAAAATCGAACTAATCCAAATTGATCTAATTATAAATTTTACCTTATCCTTTACCTACTTGGGCCTATTTCTCATTATAGCTCCAAAATCAAAAATTCAATACACACTAAAAAATTACTTCTTATTTTGTCCAATGAAAATTAGAAAATAATGTTTGATTTTGTTTAATGAATGTGTTTGTTTCTCTTAGATACTCCTTATTTTGATAAAAAAAAGTTTCATAAGTTTTATTTTTAAACTTTTTAAAAAATCGAAAACCAATTCAATTTAAAACGAAAAAAATTGGATTGGATTGGATCGAGATTTGAAAAAAATTGGATTGAATTGGATTAGATTTAAAAAAAAAATTCAAATAGAATGAATGATCAAATGACTAAACCAAAAAAATTGGATAAAATAACTTTTATTTTAAAATCGATCCAATCCAAATCACGAACACCATGCACACTGTAACGCCCCCAATTTACTAATTAGGGTCATTACTAACCACACATCACAATCAAGCATATAATCAATCAGAGTTTAAGCAGTTTGGAAGCATAAACTAGAAGTGACATCATCAAAGTCACTATCATAACACTGTACATCATAATATGGTGAATAGACATCAAAGTTTCACTGTACAATACAAAACTGTACAAAT
>PYAF01003201.1:402300-415928 GCA_007407185.1 Glycine tomentella
CATTGGTATATTTATACATATGGCGCGGGTCGCGCCGAACTTCACGTGGGTCGCGCCGCAGGCCAGAAAACCCTAAAACTTGCATTTTTAAAGCTTCTTCCTCAAGAACTCTAATCCATAAACTTAAATACTAATCCCAAAGCTTAATCCAAGCTTAACCTAGGCTTAAACACATGGTTAAAATTCCAGATATTACACACACATCTAATAGATAAATAATAAATATAATTGACAATAACAATAACTCCATGATAAATTGATAATAACAATTAGAAGAGAAAGAAAAATGTCACTCATAAACCCTATCGTTATAAAACCTAAACCCACTCACTCACGACAGTCACACTCACTTTTCTCAAACACCATACTCTTCTCTTCGCCTGCTCTCATTCTTCTCCCTAAAATCAAATCATGGCCACGGTCACATCCCAAACCCTTCGATTCCAATCTCCGTCACTCTCTCTCTGCTCGAAGCTCCCCCTCTCCTCCGCGTTCTCTGTCTCGCTCCGCCCTCGCCACCGCGGCTCCCGCCCTCTCGTGCTGGTCGTCTCCGCCGGGCTCGACGCGAAGCCCACGGTGCTCGTCGCGGAGAAGCTCGGAGACGCGGGGCTGAAGCTGCTCAAGGACTTCGCCAACGTCGACTGCTCCTACAACCTCAGCACCGAGGAGCTATGCACCAAGATCTCGCTCTGCGACGCCCTCATCGTTCGCAGCGGCACCAAGGTCTCGCGCGAGGTCTTTGAGTCCTCCGCCGGCAGGTTGAAAGTCGTCGGAAGAGCTGGCGTCGGAATCGATAATGTGGATCTGGCCGCCGCCACCGAGCACGGCTGCTTGGTCGTCAATGCGCCCACCGCCAACACAGTCGCCGCCGCTGAGCACGGGATCGCACTCCTTGCTTCCATGGCCAGGAACGTCGCTCAGGCCGATGCGTCCGTCAAAGCCGGTCAGTTATCATTCAATTTAGATTTGGATTCTGTTTTTGAACTATGCTTGATTTGAAATGTTTTAATGTTTTATGAAGAGTTTGAGTTTTACGTCATTTTTATTTTATTTTATTTATTCTTATGCCTCCTTTTGTTTAGTTTCACATGTTTTGGTATGCTTGAAGGGGAACGTCTCTTGAATATATGGAACCGATTTTTTTTATTGAATATTCCGTCTTATAAACGAGGAAATTGCTTTTCCTGATATATAAATTCGTGTGACTGATCTTTTTGTCTGGTGTGAGAGAGAGATAGAGAGAGAGAGGTTAAGTTATGGTTTATTGTTTGAATACTGTGTTTCTTGTAATGCTTTATTAGTATTCGTCAGGTCTTGTGGATTCTATTTCTAGTTTCTCTGGTCAATTGAGTTACTGCTGCTTGGTTTTGATTTACTTGTGCCTTGGTAATCAGGGAAATGGCAGAGGAATAAATATGTTGGAGTTTCCTTGGTTGGGAAAACACTTGCAGTGCTGGGATTTGGGAAGGTTGGTTCTGAAGTTGCTCGCCGTGCCAAGGGGCTTGGTATGACCGTCATTGCGCATGACCCGTATGCTCCAGCAGACCGTGCTAGGGCCATTGGTGTGGAGCTTGTGAGCTTTGATGAGGCCATTGCCACTGCGGATTTCATCTCTCTACATATGCCTCTCACAGCTGCTACATCAAAGATGCTCAACGATGAGACTTTTGCAAAGATGAAGAAAGGAGTTCGCATTGTCAATGTTGCTCGTGGAGGTGTCATTGATGAGGATGCACTTGTTAGGGCACTGGATTCTGGAATTGTAGCTCAGGTCTTGCCATTTTCAATTTGAAGCACTAATTGATCACTTTAATATAAAAGTGAATAAACTGGATCTCTGCTTACTGAAGAGACAAATGATTGTGATGTATCTCTTTGTTTCAGGCGGCTCTTGATGTTTTCACTGAGGAGCCACCACCCAAAGACAGCAAGTTGATTCTGCACGAGCTCGTTACTGCAACACCTCATCTTGGTGCCAGTACCATGGAAGCTCAAGTATGTAACTTAAAGCATTTGATATGATTATGAGCATTTCCTTTTATTACCTCGTCACTAATGCTTTTAAAACTCTTGAATATGATGACCAGGAAGGTGTGGCTATTGAAATAGCAGAAGCTGTTGTTGGGGCGTTGAAAGGGGAGCTTGCCGCTACTGCAGTCAATGCACCAATGGTTCCCTCAGAGGTACTTGAAAAAATAATCATCTTTATCCTCTTCCTTTTTGTAATAAATAACATTATTTGATGAAATTGCCATTGTTACTATCCCTTGTCTATACTGTTCTCAACTTCATGATGAATATCTAACTTCATGCTACAGCTGTTTGCCTTGACAATATCATTGTGAATTTATTTATTTAAATGTATAACTTGTCTCAGATATTGAAATTGATATTTTGAAGACGGTACCTATTTTCTTTAATTGTTAACTTTAGCTGTTATTTGCTCAAATGGTTCTTTAAACTAAATGCTTAATGTAACTTCAAAGTTTGGTTTGATAAATCTGATTAGAGTAACTGGAAATACAGGGAATTTACAGAATTAGTGTTATTCCATGACTTTGTCTTTTCAAATTTGAAATTATGGAGTTCATTTTAGTGTTGTGCTTTAGTGAGCATATCATAATATAATGTGGTTCATGAATTAAACATGGTTTAAGACTTTAAGTGAGGGTATGGCTAAGTTTGACATCTATTTCTTTCCTTTGTGAGTGCAGGTGTTGACAGAATTAAAACCATTTGTTGATCTTGCCGAGAAATTGGGTAGGCTGGCTGTCCAGCTGGTAGCAGGAGGAAGCGGTGTAAAAACAGTGAGGGTCACTTATGCCACCTCTAGGGCCCCTGATGATCTGGACACTCGTCTTCTTCGTGCCATGATAACCAAGGGTCTGATTGAGCCCATATCTAGTGTTTTTGTGAACTTGGTCAATGCTGATTTCACTGCTAAGCAAAGAGGGATCAGGATAACTGAGGAGAGGGTTATTCTTGATGGTTCACCTGAGAATCCACTGGAATTCATTCAGGTCCAGATTGCTAATGTGGAATCCCGATTTGCTAGTGCCATATCAGATTCTGGGGAGATTAAAGTTGAGGGTCGGGTAAAAGATGATATCCCCCATCTGACAAAGGTTGGGTCTTTTGATGTTGACGTCAGTTTGGAAGGTAGCATCATACTGTGTAGGCAGGTAGATCAACCAGGCATGATCGGAAAGGTTGGAAGCGTATTGGGCGAGGAGAACGTGAATGTTAGCTTCATGAGTGTAGGAAGGATTGCTCCACGCAAGCAAGCTGTTATGGCAATTGGAGTGGACGAACAACCTAGCAAGGAATCTTTGAAGAAGATTGGAGAAATTCCTGCTGTGGAAGAGTTCGTTTTCCTTAAAGTGTAAGATGAAATGGTTGCTCCTATTTTTTTTTTTTTTTTTTAATTTGGATTGGGCATGGTTGCCCGGTTTTGATGCATCATCAAACGTGTAGCGGTAATTTTAAGGGGACGAGAAAGAGAATAATTTGGCTGTGCATTTCATAGTCTGGTTTAGTGAGTTCTTGCTTGTTTAATTCACCTTTTTATTTGAAAATAAAGAGAATAAAACTTTAAAGACTAAAAGAATCACTTACTAAGAAGGCTAAATTGCAATTAGGTCTCCTTTATGATGCATAATTATAACAGCAGTGTTAAATTGCTATCTAACACGAAACGAACAATGATATGGACGGCTATTGTTCTTTAAAAGTAAATATTGATTAAAAGGTTAAAAAATATATGAAATATGTTTCTGCAACACATGTTTGTGCATGTTTTATGAAAACATTTTCTTATAAAATAGCAATTTCCTAATTATAATATTTAGCCTCTTATTAAGTGATTCTTTATATTTATAAATTTTAGAATAGATAGAACTATTAGGCCTACCAATTTTTTTTTTGGTCTCTTAGCAAGTGATTCTCTTTGAATGTTTTTTTTTTTTAATTAAATAAGTTTTAATAAAAGTATTAATCTCATTTATTTTCTAAAGAAGTTTGATTTGATATGAATATGATGTGGACTAGGTCATTAATCCTTATCAAGAAGTATGACCTATTTTCTTTCTTATCAATAGGTTTCATACAAAACAGTGTTTTTCCTTTAAAAAAATGTGATCTCACCACTCCGGTCAAGAGCTCATAGCAATGAGCATATCCTTATCTCCCTTGCTACTCTCGTCAATAGTTCATACCCAACACTTTGCGGCTCTTGTATTAATGAACATCTATTGTCGCTGTAGTCATATCCATGTTGTGTAATCCAAACTTTTAATCGACCAATAATTCAAATTATCATTTCTCTTTTCTATTTAAAAAATCAGAATGACGTGTTTATGATGCATAATTATAATTTTTTAGACTCTTAGTAAGTGATTCTTTATATTTATAATTTCCAAAATAGATCAAGGCCTACGAAAATGTTTAAATGGCAACTTAATAGACTTTTCTAGATGACTTTTTTAAGTCTCTTAGTAAGTAATTCTTTATATTTATAATTTCCAAAATAGATCAACCTATTGGGCATGATCATAAAGGTCGGGAGCATTTTGGGTTAGAAGAATGTGAATGTAAGTTTCCTATTCTTTTACTGGAAAATATCAATGAGAAACACAATAACATGTGTTATTTTTACGAGTACATTGTTTAATATATGGTGAATTCTAGGGTGAACCATTAGAATAGACCATTAAATATAATAATTTTTTAATGAATGATCAGAAATGTATCTAGCAGGTTAAAATGATTGTCTATAACGGGTCAATTTAAGTGATTCACCATGCATCACCTATTGCATGGTTCACCCTGCCTGAACCTTAATATATAGATAAAACTGTCATAAATTATAAAGATAGATTTAACTAAGTACTATATTTTAATACAAACGTAAAGTTAAATGCAACCTATGCAACTACACAGATCCACTTACTAATTTATACATAGGTGTATGTATGGAAGATATATATATATATATATATATATATATATATATATATATATATATTTTTTTTTAATCTAAACAATTCAAGTTTACACAAATAATTAAGACTAGTCAAGATTAAACTCGTTTTAACAAATTTTTGCACACTAAAATATTAACCTTTTAACAACTTACACTACTGGTTTACTTGTATACATTATTTTACAAACTATGCTGCTTTTGATACCATGAAAATGGATTCGAATGAAGTCTCAATTTTATATTTATGAACCAGAAAGGAAAGGAACCTCCGCTAGTGTTGGTTGAACGATGTTGAGATTATGAAGCGCTAAATAGGCAGCAATACCAGCAGCATAACCTGCTAAGGCAAAGCCACTAACCTGCAAAAAGGACATAAACGAGTTTTCTCATGAACTATGCACAAACATTTTATCACATCAATATGTCTAAGTGTACAGTAGGAAGTACCTTCCGTAAGTACCAAAAGAAGTCCACCTTTTCCATCCCCATGAACGCAACTCCAGCAGCTGAGCCAATAATTAATATGGATCCACCAGTACTAGCACATAATGCAATCATTTGCCAGAACTCAGAATCTTGAGGGAAAGAAGAGACATGATACATTCCCATTGTGGCAGCAACCAATGGAACATTGTCTATTACTGCAGATATTAGTCCAATAGCACTTGCAATCAATTCACATCTTGGGACATGTGCATCAAAGTAATTTGCTATTTCCCGAAGAATCCCTGCTGCCTCCAGGCTGCCGAACATGATGGTTAAAATTGATCAAATACAACCCGTTAACATAAGTAACTAGGTTATTTAAAGATATGTCAGCAAAAGAATATGTAATCACAGTTCATGCAAAAGAACAATATATGCATCTCATAATATAGGAAAAGGTAAACCAGGTAATATATCATCTTTCCGGGATGTTAGACTTTGTGGATATCAGACCTATTAAGTCATAGCAAATGCCCTACTACTTGTGACGACCCGTATGCATCCGGTTCATTAACATTGACTTATGGTTATTAAGCGCAGCAATTATCATAGATAATGAAAATGGAAGAATTAAACAAAATGACGTCATCAAACGTCATTAACATTATCAACTGTACATTATATATGAACACGCAGCTATTAATAGGTCCTCACCATGGTTCACTTTCATGCACATAATATCAAAATTGACATTACAAACTAGTCATCACAGTTATCAAGTCCTATTACCACATGTACATAGCATACATACATATATATCAATGCCTGAGGAGGCTTCATCCATTTACATGGACACATCTTACATTAGGACCTATTAATCATGCCTAAGGAGGCTTCATCCATTTATATGGGCACATCTCACATCAAGACTTTCTTTCTTTGCCTGAGGAGGCTTCATCCAGCTATGTGGGCACATCTCACATCAGGACTTACTTATATAGACTATTAAGTTTAATTCTATTGGCCAGAGAACCCCATCAATCACATGACATTTATCACAATTTATAACTCATCAATCACATATACAACACTATCACAGTGTTCAGCTCATCATATACATGTTTCCATAAACAGTAACACACAATTTCAATATACATGCATCATAATATACAATAACCACCACTCCCTCGGAGTATGGTGGAACACAAACAGTGGGAAACACTCACAAGAACAAAGAACTTACTTGTTCTCAGCGCTACACCGGCTCTCCCGGCTTCGTGGTCACAACCACCAGCTATATCACTACCACGCCTTACATAAGGCATACAAACAATCAATCAATAACTGTTCTCAACCGTTAGAATGAAAGGAAACGCTATTCCTTTCCATTAAAACCTTTATGTTCTGTATCTTAGGGTTATCCGAGCTAACCACCTTATAGGCGATTCAGAGACCCTCAACAGGACCTATCTTGGTCCAACCAAGATTTTAGAGTCCCCTAGACTAAAACAACTTGACTAAAACAGTTATTTCAACACGCTTTCATCGTTTATTTAGCATCCTGAACAACTTTTGTAAAGACACTTAAGCTCATATCTATCATAACACCTTCCATTTCATTAACATTCTTCCTACTCATACATAATTTAGAGTCAAACCCAAACTTCATCAAAAATTATGATTCAAGGTTCAATATTCATCAGAACAACCTCCTGATCATATTTTTCTAAAGAATTCAAGCCTAATTTCAGCCCTAACACAATTTGGTTACTATTCATCCCAAGAACCATTTCACAAATCAATCGGTAAAACTTGAGTTTCTTACCTCTAAACTGTCGAGGAAGGCTGGAGGATCACTTCTCTACGCTCTGGCGTCCTTGAATTGCCTTCTTTCTCCTCCAAAACTCAGTTTTCAAAGTTCCCTAGGGAACGAGATTTCTCCGTTTTTTGATTTTCTCTAAGGATTGAAGCTGGAATCTAACTCATAGAAGGGTTCTAATCAACTTTCTAGTTGGATAGGAAGTGTTTAGATGAAGTATGATGAAGATATGGAGCTTCTCAAGTCATCAATGGCAGAAATCACAAGGAAGAAGAAGGAAAATGGTTTTTCCTTTCCCCAAAACGCGAAATGGCCCTTTATAGTGGCCCAGAACGTTCTCTGGTACTATCAGCGCCAGATTCCAGAAAAAATATGCTTTCTGGAGTACTTCCGGCCCTGATCGCGCTGCATCTAGCGCTATCCACACTAAAATCCAGAGAAAATGTGTTTTCTGGAGCGTTCCTGGCGCTAACAGCGCCACAACTGGCACTAATTGCGCCACAAATCAAGTCATGACGCTAACGACACCAATCCTGACGCTAATCGCGCCAAATATTTTAATAATATATATATTTTTTTGGAACCATGGTTATTATTCTACTCAAAGGGATACCACAACTGGCACTAATCGCGCTACAAATCAAGTCATGGCGCTAACAGCGTCAATCCTGACGCTAATCGCTCCAAATATTTTAATAATATATATATATATATATATATATTTTTTTTTTTTTTGGAACGATGGTTATTATTCTACTCAAAGGGACAATGACACTTTTGTCAATGACTCGATGTATTTTATTATTGTTTTTAATGCATGAATACATGGTTATTTTCCAAAACTTATCACAGCATAAAAATTAAAATATATTTTCCTCACTACCTGCTAATGGATAATAGAATTCCCAAGAAAAATAGTGCTCCTTGAGTGTCTATCCTTGACAGAGCATGTGGCACTTTTAGCTTCTGCCTTTCAGATTCACCATAATGGATAGCATCAACGAGAATCCAAAGCATGCCAAGTCCGAGCAGCATTCCGAGGTACGGAGGTAAACCTGTGAGGGACCTGAACACTGGGACAAAAATCAAAGCTCCTAAACTCACTGAGAAAACAAGCTGCCCTCGAGGAGCAATCTGTTCAGAGGCAAAGACATCCAGAGACTTTTGTTCCTTCCCATTAACTCCACTGAAAAAGTAAAGAACTAGCATCATCTAAATTGTCCTCGGTAGGAGTATTGTACCTCCTATTCAGTAATAACACTTTCATCACATTTTCAAATCTTTCCTCTTTTCTTTTCCATTTTTTAGGATACTTCAATAGAGAAATTGCCAAGTTCCTAACATAATATGTTAAGCTAAATCTCACTATTCAAATCAGCTTTTGCGGCTGACTTTTGCAGTGTAGGAAGAAGAGTCTCTACCTAGTCAAGGACATCAGAA
Source organism: Glycine tomentella (assembly GCA_007407185.1). Classification (NCBI taxonomy): domain Eukaryota; kingdom Viridiplantae; phylum Streptophyta; class Magnoliopsida; order Fabales; family Fabaceae; genus Glycine; species Glycine tomentella. The sequence continues at coordinate 410,967 of PYAF01003201.1, forward strand.
CCAGAGGAACAACTAGAGAAATGACTGAAGGTACAAGCAAACCCTGTCAATAAAGAAAATGCAATTACAGATACTTGTTAATTGCATGTTGCACTGTGTCGAATCCAAAGTGTTCATGAAATCAAATATAAGTAGCACAAGTTGTGTGAATGAGGAAATCGTAATTTATTGTCGTATATTATGTATGAGAACGGCTGGCAAGTAGCAACACACCTTTTGTTATTGGGTGAAATTTATGCATGGCCCACTAGAAAGGGAGCAGTACCCACATTTCACCCAATAGTAAAGAGTGAGTTGAAAAGAGCATGTCAGAAAGTGTGTAGCTAGCATTTCTTATTATTATATTTCTAATTACTATATTCAAAGAATATCTCAGAATGCTACTAGTGCTTCATTATGTAGTTGCACACAAACTTTTCTCATGATCCAACCAGATGTATGAAACAGGAAGAATTTTTCAACAGATTACCTTCATTGTTTGCACTGCAGATACATGGCCATGTATCCACAGCATAGTAGTGGTAACAGCACCAATAGGACTCCATGCACCACCAGCATTTGCTGCTATTACAACAACACCTCCCAATATCCTGTAAATAGAATCCAAATCAACTTCTTGATGACATGATGAAATGTAGCCAGACAAACCTACAAATAGTTGGAGAATGAAACAGCAAACTTAGAAGATTCACATACACGGCTGAATGTTTATTCCCTCAACAGTCATCAAGAAAGCCATCACAAGTGCAGATTTAAACTTAAATGAAAAGGCTAATACCATTTCAAGTCACCTATCAATTATAGGTACTAGCAGGAAATGAAAAATTGAAATGATCAAAATTCATTTCTGGAGGAAAATTTAGCAAGACCACAAATCAAATAAGCATTCAAATTTTGTAAGAGAATTTAAAAAGCAAGACTAATGCCAGTCAAAGTTTCTCCAGTAAGGACCAGAGATCTGAAGCTTTAGAAGTCTAATGATTGAAACCTTAGATGATGCATGATTGTCCCCAGTCAATCATTATTGTGGTATTGAATAAAATATGGGCATATTTAGTACTTCAACTCAAAAGCAAACCATTACAGTAAAAGTTAACGAGAGACACATACTTCCGATACTCTGACAAAGGTACTAATTTCCGCAACAGAGAAATCATGACTATGGTGGATGCCAGGCTGTCTAGAACTGAACTGAGAAAGAATGTAATAAATCCAATCTGCAAATTAAGCATTAATTAGTCAATTTCCATTAGAGACCAAAAAACAGTGATGCAAACTACAGAAAATTTAGATCCCTTTGTAAGAAGGAGCTCTTGAATCTGAGCCCCTTCTATTGTGTGTTTCATCCAAATTTGACCATAGACTGTAATGTGGAACAACTAATGTAGTCAAATTTCCCAGACATCTTAATTCACAAAGAATCTTCTAGGTAGCTTTTTTAGTATGGTCAACAATGCAGTGACAGAGCAGTGAAAGCAATTACCACCCATAGGAGAAGGCGTGGGTTTTGGGTTGTTATATTGTCTGTAACCAGCTTAAATCCTCGATGAGTTTCAACTATCTCAACAATGGTCATTGCACCAAGCAAGAAAAACACAATTTCACTGACTTCCGCAGATGCATGTATTAGCTCTGAAACAGCTATATCAGTTGATGGAGCCTATAGACAAATCCATAAAGAATAAAAGCAAACAGCAATGGAAAATCAACTCAAAGAAAGAAGGAGATAAAACTCACTTCAAAATGTAGACTTACAATCAGGGCAATGAATGGACATTCAAATTTCAATAGAGAAGAGACTCTGGGGATATAATTGACACCAACCAATATTGTGCGTGTTTGGATGAGTGTTGACAAAATTGATTTTAGTTAAAATTGACTTTGAAGTGATGTGGTTTATGTTTGAATGCTTTATTATACAATCAAGTTAGGAGTATAAATTCAGTACAAAATTTTGGATCCAACGCAGAAGTTACTCAACGTTACTTCAACCCAGAATCAATTCTGAATTATTCTTCAATGTGAAACCAAACGTGTGGAAATGTATCCAAAATCAATTTAAGACTCAGAATCAATTCTCCAATGCCAAACCAAACAACACTGAGTTTGCGAAATTGATTTGGAAGTGATGTTATTTATGTCTGGATGTTTTCATTATAGAATCAAGTTAAGAGTAAAACTTTATAAATTTTCTGATCCAACGCAAAAGCTACTCAAAGTTGTTTTAGCTCAAAGTCAATTCTAGACCTAGAATCAATTTTCTAATGTCAAACCAAACACACACATTGTTATGAATCTGTAACTAACAGAACAGGTCAGTAAGTGAACTATTATCATTTATTAAGAAATTTTATTGGGATACTGATACAAGGGAGACCCGCGATAGTAACTATTGGGGTCAGGAGCAACCTATTTGACAGCATATCAATGGTAGAAAATTACATTTCTTAAAAAACAACATATTCTGTTCAGTGGCAGGCAGGTAGCTATCAGTTGTTAAAAAAGTTTAGTCCACAAATAAGAACACACAATCTTCAAGCTAAACTGTCATCTAGTTTGAGTCAAATTAACTTAGATTCCTTAGGTCAAGAAATCCTATCAAGTGTTAACATTCTTTCAGAGATTAGTGTATGCATCAAAAGGTGCATGTACGGCTCTTAAGTAAAAGATTCCAAGCACAGGTACATAAAAATTCTAGGGAGAGGGGAGGTTGCTCCATTCCACACCACCTTATCCTAAATCTTTATCTTCATAAATAAAAATAGGAGAATGCTAACAAAGTCAAGGAATCCAAAAGTGGATTTTTTTTTTTTTTATAAAAAGATGTTACCAATGCAACCCAACAAGATTTTCATAGTACTCCCACCATGATTTCCTATAAGAACTTCCTATTTATTGATTTATTAATCAGATCCTTTAAGACACTCGTTAGTAGGGCCATAAAAAAATTCTGTAAGGGGAACTCTTGAAAATGGACTTCAACATAAAGACTGGGCACATGGAAAGGTCATAAGTTTGAACACGATGGCACTGGATAACTAGAAATTGTCCTTGGTCTAATAATCCTTGTTAGAGTCTCCTTATCTTTTACAAAGATTAAAGAAACAACCCCCAAGAAAGAGAAAAAGATATGTATTTTTCAATTGTACTTTAGAAATGTGCATATGGAATAGATGTATCAAATGCATGTTGCTGTATGCTGTGTCCTATGCAATTTGAGACATACACCAACCTAAAATCTCAAAATCTAGACCATGAATACATAAAGTTCTTACTAATCATTAATTAACCAATAATCTCGAAAGTCAAAATACAGAAAAGACAGTCATTTACCCAAATACTCCGCATCACCCATAAGCCTACAGCCATCAACAGTCCCACTCCGCTTTTATTGATCCCTAGATATTCTTCAAATATGATGACTGCATATCCTATTAGAAATAGCAACGCCATAGCAAGACCCTACAGTGCAATGTCATAATAACTAATAAAGTATATATAGAGACAATTTCCCAAATGCATATACTTCATTGTGAAACGTGCAGTAGTGAAATCAGGTAAGATGAAATTGATAGGGGATCACAAGTTCCAGATTCTGGCGTCAAATTCTTAAACCATTTTCAAAATGCAGTTCAATGTGAGAATTGGCATATAAGAAGCAGATTTTGCAAACTTGTAACAGTAATAATGCGCACTTTTCCACGATTTTAGCGTTAACGGACTAAATCACCATAATTATTCGTTTGATTTTACCTTTTTAGTTTCTTACTAAAGCTCACTCCACCACCATTTTTTTTAGTCTTTGAAAGAAATGCTGAATCCATTAAACATTACAGTGAAAAAGTATATAGTTGCCTCCATGGAAAAAATCGTCACAGAAAAAAAGCTAATTCCAAATAAGAACTGTTTGGATTCAAATGTTCAATCAATTATATGCGATCTTTCATGGAAAAGTGAGGCACCCTCTAGATAAGGCCTTAACCCCACCCACATTTAGCAAACCAACAGCAAATATCCAAATTCATATACTAGCAGACCAGAGTGATTAAAAAGGTATTCTAAGAACCTGAAAGTGTTGCCGTGAACTTTGTTGAGGCTGAAACAAAGAAGAAGTAGGATCTCTGGCTTTATCATTCTGACCGAGCAACGTGAGAGTGGTTCTGCAAGAAGAGGAGCCAAAGAAGGGTGAGGTTTCAACTGTGCAAACGCCATCAAGTGAAAGTCTAGAGTTACGCAAATGCTGGAACATGAAAGACTCAAGCTACCGTAACCAACAATAACGGTTTGTTTAGTTGAAACTATGTCTCTCTAATCACTTGTCTTCTAACTCAAGTCAATGGTGTAAATTTGTCAGAAATTTTTTAGAGATGCGATGAATTTTTATGGTCTGTTTGTTGTTTGTTGTTTGTTGGGAGAGAAAATGGATGAAAAGAAAAAAAAAATTACTCAAACACTTTTCTATATGACAAAAAGTTAAAAAAAATTGACTTATAAAAATAAAAATAAAAAATTCTCTTTCTTTCATTTTTTTTACAATTTAAATTTTATAATTTACTTTTTTATTATTTTATTTTTCTTCCCTCCACTCAAACGTACCATTAGATATTATTAAACTGCTGAAAATTTCTACCACATTAAATAAATAAATGGGAGAAACTGGATTTTTCAAACCTATTTCATTCTAGACAACCTCTAAGAGTTAAAATATTTATATAATATTTTATTATTAGTAGATAAATCATAAAAGTTATATGAAATTTATTAGTTTTACTTCTTATTTAACATATCTCATATAAATTCATTTTTATGCTAAGTGATATATTAAAAATATAATTATTGTTTTTCATATTAATAATAGTAAAAAATGTTATGTTATTATTTATTAGTATTATTAAATGTTAGAAATCCTGCTTTTCTTTGAATATAGTTTATATCACTTTTGCAGTTTAAAAATAATTTATT